>CAAKHF010016991.1:0-27473 GCA_901007745.1 Hippocampus kuda
ATAAACACAACCAGAATTCTGATCTGGGGTCTGTATTCAACACAATATGTTCTCTCTTATATCTGATATCTTTTAGCAAGGATATCACCTCTACATACTTGAATGAATAGAATGGGATCTCTCTTGGTGTAGGCTCCTACCTTCCACTAAATTTGTGGAAATTAGGGTGCCGTTTTTGTGTGCCTCTTTAAACAAGTAGCAGAAAAACTGTTAGCGTACAATTGGTAACAATGAGAAATGGAGATCCATGTTTGGAAGGTTTGTTTTTATGAACTCACTCAGGTTTGTTTGAGTGTCTGTCACCATTTATCACACCTGCTGTTACATTTACGGAGCATAAAACTGACAATCTTATCTGGAGTAAGCTAAAACAAGTTCTTAGAGAGAGCGTGTGTGTGTGCGTGTGTGTGTGTGTGTGTGTGTGTGTGTGTGTGTGTGTGTGTGTGTGTGTGTGTGTGTGTGTGTGTGATTATGTGCGTACGTCTGGGTTGAGTGGGTGAGATTCCGTTGTCGACATCTTATCAACAGGATTCAACCTACACACTTACAGTACATTATCATCTGTGTTCAAGAGTCATTGTTAATATCTTTCTACAAAATGCACAAGGGTGTTCAAGAGTGGGCATCATCATCCACACTTAAATCACATGAATAATGTGGTCCTCCAGGCAATGTCAGTAAGATGACAAACAAACATTCACGGCTGACTGCCAGGTTGGATGACTTGCGCAGTTGTGACACTGGCATCAGTTTTCGTTGTGACAAGCACCACTCAACAGGCAGTCAACATATGAGCAGCCAGTTGGCCTTAGGAAGACAAGCAGTGAAGAATGATGAGAATGGAAAGAAACTGGATGCTGCAAAGAAATATGTTTGGCAAGAAACATTTGATTATTGAAAGCAATCAACACTACAAATACAATTCCTGGAGGTGACTACAGTGACTCAGACACAGAAATTATTTGCATGAGTCTATGGCTCCCCAGAATTGAATGAGGTAAATTGACACTACACTATTCAGAAATGCTCAAAAGTAACCCACTTTTAGAATTTCTTTACCTTATTAAATAAACTTAAGCTTTCAGCATTTAGCTTTTTTTGACAAAGGTAAGGTAATTGGGAGGAGATTGTCATTTATAATGCTGACCAAATTGGGCCCCCTCTACACCTTGGCTGCACTTGAAAGGTCTCTCCATAAGGGTGATGAGCAGAATCAATGGCCAAGGGCAATCTAGACGGAGTCCCACCCTCACCAAAAATGAAGCCAACTTGTTGCCAGTAATGCGGACCAAACTCTGACATTGGTTATACTGGTTCCAAACAGCCCATAACAGTCGGACCTTCTTTTCGTACTCCCGAGGCGCCTCCAAAAGAAGTCCCAGAGGGACACGGTTGAATGCCTTTTCCAAGTCCACAAAACACATGTTTGGGCAAACTCCCATGCACACCAGAGGACCCTGCCGAGAGTGGGGAGCGCGTCCACTGTGCCATAACCAGGACAAAAACCACCCTGCTCCTCATGAATGTGATGTTTGACTTCCCGATGGATGCGGTTCTCCAGCAACCCTGAATAGACCTTACCAGAGAGGCTGAGGTGTGTGAACCCCCTGCAGTTGGAACAAAGCCTCCAGTCTCCACCCTTAAAAAGAGTGACCACTACCCCTGTTGCCAAAACAAGAAGCACTCTTACCGATGTCAATGCAATGTCTACCAGGGCAGCCCCACAACATCGAAAGACTCTAGGAAGTCCGGACAGATGTCGTCCACCCTGGGGCCCTGGCACCGAGATGCTTTTTTACCAACTCAGACTCTGTTTCCTCATGGAAGGCATGTTGGTGGAATTGAAGTATTCTCCTCACCGACTCACAACCTCCTGATTTGAGGTCAGCAGCAGCCCATCCCCACTGTACATAGTGTTGATGGTGCAATGCTTGCCCCTACTGAGATGCCAGATCAAAATTTTCTCTGAAGTTTGGAAAATCTTTCCACTGCCTCACAGAACTACTTCAAGTTTTAACCTCTGCGACCACCAAAGGGACATTCCACTTACCCAGCTTCTTCAAGAGTCCCACAGGCCAAAAAGGCTCTACAGGACTCCTTCGTCAGTTTGATGGCATCCCCTCACAGCTGGTGTCTACCAACGGGTTGAAAGATTGCCGCAATGACAGGCATCAACAACTTTATAGCCACAAACTCCGGTCAGCCATCTCAACAACAGAGGTGTGGAACTCTGTCTACCAAGATTCAACGTCTCCCGCCTAGCCTCGGAACATAGGTGAAGTTCTGCTAGAGGTGGGATTGTTTACTAGGAGAATGATGAAGTGTTTCATTTGCCAACAGATGAGCTTTGGTGACCAGAGATTAAAATCTCTGTCACTCAAATCTAAATTCAAAGCTTGTTACAAAGTTTTGCACACTGGTTTTAAGATTACATTCTTCCTTTCTGTTTTATTTTATATCTGAAACATTTGACAGGGTAAACACCCTGGTTACGAATGTAAAGTTAAAGCTGGGATGCAACCAGGTAGTGTGTGTCACGAAAAGCAGAGCTTGAGTGGTTTTAAGATGACTTTCTCTGCTTAGTCCCTCTCTTCGATGCCTGGGGTTTGTGTGAACATAGACCGGGAAATGGCACAGGAGCTGAGGTTACAACTAATTACATTATATGAGGAGCACAGACACAAATTATGCTCCTCTGGCTCAGCTATTACATTTGGCCTGCTTATTAACGTTCTCCCCCCCCACCCCCAACCCCCCAATTCCTTCCCTGACTCAACCTCAGAGGAAAGGAGCCTGTCACAACAAACAAGATGTAGAAGCTTTATCTAAATGCTTTTTTTTTTAATGTTTTTGCCAGAAATGTGTTTCATGTGTTAGGGTCAGAGCATTTAATCTAAAATTTGTTAAGAATTAAGACAGAATTATTAGTTCTCTGTTTTTTTTAATTTATTTTTGTTAAACCGAGAACTTGGAGGTAATCATTATAGGTGGTAAAAGGTAAAAGTGTTTTATTACTGTCGATTACACAGTTCAGATTGGTCATGTGTTTGCAGTCTCATTTTTAGCAGCATTAATCCATCTAAAGCAGGAGTGTCCAAACTTTTTGGACCAAAGCTCGACTTTTCGATCAACCAACCTCCCGCGATCGACCCGTTACCGCCCACGTGCACGCATATACACACGGACGCCATGATGAGCAACAACCTGACACGGAGGCATGCGACGCACTTTTGCAGCCTGTTAACTATCGTAGTTCACACGTACCATTTTAAAGTGCTTCCCTCGGCCCTCTAGATTCCTATTCTTTGTTCGTGCCCTCGGTGAATTGTACACGAAACAAACTTTGAATGAGAATAATAACGATAAAAGATATAGCGCAACAGCTCTGATCACAAGCTGCAATTGCAGACTGCTGAGCGCGAACAACTTCCGGTGACGTAGGTCACGTGCCACCGTAGGTTAAAGATTTACCTGCTTTATTTTATTTTATTTTTTAAATACTTTTGTGAAAATGAGACTGAAAGGATGATGAGGGTGCAGTGTACATTAAGACAATGTACACTGCAATAAGACCACAAATGGCTGTTAGGTTTTTTTTTTTTCCCTCCTCTACACCCCTCACGATCGACTTGGGACCAGTCCGCAATCTACCGGTCGATGGCGATCGACGTAATGGGCACCCCTGATGTAAAGTATCAAGGAAATTGTGCCTTACTCGTGTTGCAAAGATCAGTGGATCCATATCACCACTAAGGTATTGGTTTGACTAATATAGCTTTTCATTCATATGTTCAGGAGGGAGGAGGACACAAACGTTTTACTGATTATTATTGAAGAGCTTTTGTGCATTGCATTAAAGTAAGGCTGATTGATTTCAGGCAAAAATAATTGTTTTGCGGATTTCAATTCACATATTGCCCTGCTAAAGCTGTTGGTGAACATCTGTTTCAGGAACATTTGCGATTTTTTTGAACACTGACAAACTGACATGAATGCAGCATTCGCTAACCAACGACGTTTTTGCCAATACTTTGTTGGAAGAGTCCATAAAAAAAGAATAATTCATACGACATGTTGGTGGAAATGAACACCACACAAGCCTAAGAAGATGAAAATAAAAAGAAGTGTGATGGACAAGGCTCAATAAAAAGGAAATGATTGGGTCCTCCGATGTGGAAAACACACAAACGTCCACATCATCACTTTCCGCGGCAGGATGAAGAATAACTCTGTGGTTTTACAGTCACAGACCACTCCTACAGCCAATTCTTATGAAACGAATACTAAAAAAAGAATTCTATATTTAAAACCCCTCAATTATATGTAATTCAAGAAGAAAACCTGCCGAATGCTGGCCAGATGGTTTGGGGCTGCAAGCTGAGCTTGCATTGTGACAAGCCTTTTTCACTGGAGAGGGAAACCTGAAGCTTGGGAAACTGCAATACATGGAATCAAACGTGGAGGAAATGAATGGAGAGGAGAAAAAGACAAGAAAGGAAATGACAGCAAAGGCAGTAGAAAAAACAAAAAAAGGTTCCCGTCCATTCCTTTCACTATGTCTTGTAATTCGGGGTTATTTTTAGCAAATGCAATGCAGCGTTATAAAGGCAATTATCTCTGCTGTGCCAAAGTCATCACTCACCATGTCAAAATAAACACACATGCACACTTTGTACACTTGCATTTGATCTCCGAAAGGGGAGACTAAATGGAATAACCCTCCTGCCCACAAAAACCCCCAAAAAAACGAACGAGGCTGCAGTGAAAGTCGGGAAAAGCATCACAAAAAAACACTGCAAGGTTATGGTTAAGACAGGAAAACTGAAAACAAAGAGGAAATAACTTGAGAGTCAGAATATAAATCTTCCAAAAAATAAAAAATAAATCTGCACAGAAAAATTAAGGGCATGTTCTAATTAGAAAGATGGCAACAGCATAACTTCATTAATTTTCAGACATGCTGACAAGGTCATATAGACATTGTCAATTATTTTAAGTGCTTCAAGATCCAAAACTCACCAACTCTGTAATGTTTTAAGTAAAAAAAAACTAGTTTTAAGTTCATTTGTGATGCTCCTGATCTTTTGCTCCGTGATGTTGAGCAATGATTAATTTCTTTGTTGGGTGTTGATTTGATGCATTTGCTGTCTCTGTGATGGTTGCTTATGCGGCTTTGAGAAATAGGATCTCGAGTGCTTACGTTTCAACGGAAGCATTTACCAACCTGCAGCAAATACATACAGCATTTTAAGGAAAAAAATGAATTACAAATGATCTAGGTGGAAATAATGTTCACAATAAGATGAGCTGCGAACATGCTAAATTTTGGGGGGATGATGAAAACCAATAAAGTAATCTTGTTGCAGCGAAGAGTTCACACCACATATGCATGTGCTTCAAACTGCTTAAATGGAGCCATGACCTCTGCAAATGTCCAAGTTGACATTTCATTTGCTCGGTTTGCAAAATAAAATGAATTCCTAATGTAATGAAAAAAATAATGTAATTTTACTAGTTACATTTGTGCACTTTCTTAAATGAAAATAGATAAATACATTTTAAAAAATGGTTCTCTTACCAGTGATGAGCTCTCGAACCTCCATGTCATTCGTCTTCCTCAGGAGGCGAATGAGGGCAGGAATGCCATCGCAATTTTTGATGGCCACCTTATTGTCATTGTCCTTGCCATAGGAGATGTTGCGCAAAGCTCCGCAAGCCTTGCGGTGGACCTCAGACTTGGGGTGGTCCAGGAGCCCCACCAGGACAGGAATTCCCTTCAGCTGCCGCACATCCTTTTTTATTTTATCGTTTTCATAGCACAGGTGCTGCAAATAGGCAGCAGCATTGGATTTGACAGGATCGATGGGGTGGCCCAACATGGCAATGACTTCTGGTAGATCGGGGTCACGCCAACGCGGATCCTTACGAATGCTGTCAATTGAGGGTGAACGTCGACCACCCATACGGTCCAGACTGGCCATGCTCCCTCGCTCTGGCTGCGCCAGTGGCGCACAATATATGCCATGGATGTACGTGTGGCGGTCATCAACATGCTCTGTATCGATGGGCTCATCTGGGTAGCCTCTAGAACACACACAGAGAGAGGACAATAAAGATCAGAGGGATAGGAGGGCTAAATACAAGGGGACCGCGATTTGGCTCAGAGGAGAATTAGCTCGTCAGAGAGACAGAGGAAACTGAGGCCAATGACTAATGAGGGGGTGAAAGTGAGGTGAAACAATGTGGGTGTCAGGAAGATACAATAGAGAGACACAAATACTGTATGAGTTCCTAAGTAGTGAGAGAGTGGTAGAAAAGTTCTGTCTTACATTTTTTTTTGCTCAATAAAATGTTTAAATGAAACAAATCATGAAGAACAATGTTGCAACATTGTTTGTGCAAACCATCATGAAAAAAAATATGGGACCACCCTTGGTTCTTCAGTATTGTGTATAAAATGTTAGGGAGGTAATCATTTAAGACTTTAATGATTAGCTCCTTAACATTTTCTACAGTAACTCAAGTGTTCCAAAATTTCAATATAACAAAGATGATGCAGCACCAAAATACCGGTAGCCCGATTTGATATTGAGGTCTTATTGGCTGTCACCATTTTTAAACAGGCAGATGCCAATTTGCTTCACTGGCTCGACGATAAATGGTCCATCCCTGAAAAAAACATTTAATATGACTTTAACATTAGACATCATGTCTGGCCATTTTGTATTGTTGTTGTTTTTTTTTTCCTTTTTAATGCTGGCCAAAATCACTTCAGTTTTCCCATCAATATCTATGCACCAGTCCTGCCAAAACTGTTAGTCAGAGGATGCAGCTTTTGCGTTTGATATTTTTTTTTTTCCATGGCTGGATTTTTGTAAATCAACTTCTCTTCATTCAAAAGGACATGCAAGCTGAAATTAAAACGTCAACTTCCCTCCATTCTCAAAGTAAGGACAATGGAGAAAATCAAACTGAATGCTGAATTGAATTTAGTGCCACAGTCGAGTGAACCCAAACATGCCGTCTAGTTTCTAGTAACATGAGTCGTATGAATACAACTGCAGACAAGGAAAAGTGCAGGCAGTACCTGATTTTCTATCACAAAAATGGTCATAAAATGTGACCTGGTGTTCATCTAAGTCACACAAATACACTGTAAATAGTTTAAGACCAGACAAACGTGTTTTTTTTTTGTTTTGTTTTTGGCACAACATGTAAATAATTCCGAGTGCCGGGTGATGTGAAACCTGAGGCTGATGACTTCTCCAGGGGCTGGTTGAGAGTCAGCCAACCTAGGCTTCAATCAAAGTGATTAGTTGGAGGTCTTTATTAAAACGGTTCTGTCTTATTAAATTGAAAAAAAAAAAAAAAAACAAACAAACCAAAAAAACCCAAAACACCAGTTTAGAGTTTGCGCTTCTCAAGAAGCATTTCTCGATGTGAACCATGGCTGAGCTCTTTGAAGCTCTACTATTAACTCATTCACTCCCAAAGACGTATTTAGATGTCTTTTCAGACGCCACACATTTAATCCCAGCTCCTCATTTTATATTGACTGTACTTGAAAAGGGCCTGAAAAGATCTCAAAAGACATCTAAATACGTATTTGGGAGTGACTGAGTTCAGAATACTTAACCTGCATGTAGCTATAAAGGGTTGCAAGAGTATCTCTAAAGCTTTGATGTCCATTGGTCTAGGGGTAGACAAACCCTCAAAAAAATTTAAGAAGTTCAGCGCAGAATGTTCACTGAGGTCAATAACAATCCGGCAGACGTGTCTGATGCAACATCTCTATTGCCAATTCTGCAATTAGTATAACTGAATAAGATGGATGTCATGGGAAGACGCCATGGAGGAAGACACTGTTGTTAAAAGTAAATAAATATATCAATCAATAAATAAATAAAAACTCTTGCAGGTTTGAAATTTGCACAAGTCGAATTCAATGTTTCACAGCGCTACTGGCATATGATTGTGTGGACAGACAGAACAAAAGTTTAATTGTTTAGAAGGAATGCACAACACTGTGTGTGAAGAACAAAAGGCACGACACACTACTTTAAAACCTCATCCCGACTATTACATATCACAAAGGAGGCATGATTGTTTGAGACTGCTTTGCTTCCCCGGAGCCTAAATGGATTGTATTATTAAAGGAAGAATTCATTTTCCAAGTTTAATCGGATATTTTGCAGGAAAATTTAAAACTGCCCGTCCGCCATTCGAAGCTCAGTGCCACACAATGACTCAAAGCACAAAAGAAAATGAACAACTCAATGACTTTAACAGAAGAAAATGGGCCTTCGGAGTAGTCCAGTCACACTCCTGACCTCAAAACTAATGGAGATACTGTGCCATGACCTCAAGAGAGCGATTTACACTAGAAGTGCCAAGAATATTGCTGAAAATTCCTCAGGACCATAGCGGGTCTGATCTGAAACTGTTTGGTTGAAGCTGGCTCCCAAACGGTCAACCATTCATCACATCCAAAGGTTCACATACAGATGCTGTTGTTTGCATGATGCCTTCAATCAAAACATGTTGTTTGCATGATATTAGTTAAGGAAAAATGTGTTTGTCTAATGTTGACGGGGAAAATCAGATCACATCTTGTGACCAATTTACACAGCAATGAAGGTCATTCCAAAGGTGTTCACCTACTTTTTTTAGCAACTGTATTTGTAGTCATGATTACATGACGCCGGGGTGTTGGCAGAGAAAGGTTTGAGGAAAGGACTTAAATCCAGATGATACAATTTCATCATCTTCCTGTTCTTGTCACAGTATGAGCTTAGTTTATTTTGCGACATGATCCATCTCACGTTTTCCGCATCATAACTTTTGATGTACGGCAGTTTAGTTGTGCAACAAAATGGTGGCCAACGGTGGTAGTTGGCAAAGAATTCCAGTGAGAGATCAAATTTTCATGAATTTTATGTCAATTATGCATTTGCATGGGCTTTCCCCGGCATGCATCTTGTTGGATATTTTCCGCATTCCTCTGATGAGATTTTGCCTTCATTTTGCCCCGCGGCACGACGCCAGCTTTTATAGTTAGATGGTTAGAGTCAGATTCTACTGCTGGTGGAATTGATACAATGCAAATTGCTTGAGCAATGAAATAAAATATCACTGTATATCGCCAATTCAGCTCGATGGAAAAAGGAAT
This sequence comes from Hippocampus kuda, assembly GCA_901007745.1. Lineage (NCBI taxonomy): Eukaryota > Metazoa > Chordata > Actinopteri > Syngnathiformes > Syngnathidae > Hippocampus > Hippocampus kuda. The sequence continues at coordinate 9,170 of CAAKHF010016991.1, forward strand.
TATCTGATAATGAGCGAGGAACTATGGCAATCTAAATTTACATGCAACAGGAACCCAAAAATGAGGTTAGAGTGAAGAATGGAAACATTGCTAGACAACAAGGTTAAATGCATCACATTTGAATGGATACCCCCTTCTTGTGTGTGCCCAAATGTTGTCATTTTGTCCAATGTATACAAAAATGTTTGACAGAACATGTTATAACGAAACAAAAGTACAGAAAGCAGAAACCTGGGAGAGAGACCATTAACCACAAAACAGAGGGTAAAGCCTAAATTCAAATGATTGCAAGTCATCTTTTAAAAACTCTGACTCTGAGCTTTCAAAATAAGTGCTTCCATAGGAAACACACTTCTACTCTCTGAGGTCATCAACAAGAGTTTGATATCTCTGTTATTACAGAAGGAAGATAATACACAAAACAATCTCAGGATCATCATTCCCTCTAGTCGCTTTAATATTTTTTAGAATATTTTTTCCGCAGTGATCAACCATGTTCCCCCCATATTTTCAACATAGATGAGATGAACAGTTGCGCAGCTCTGTTTGCTAAGCTCTTGGCCGACGTGACCAGGCTTTTGGTAAAACAGACGTCATGCGGCTGAGTGATGGGAATGTCAGGATTTGCATTTAAATTGGTGCCATTGTGTGTACACGGGAAGGTTGGCGGGGGGCCTCCGGGGGTGGGAGCAGAAGGGGGGTGGGGTGTATTGAGCAGGTTGTGAAAGGGCTCTGGGCTTTAGGCTCTAGTATGATTACAGTAGATCATTCACTTCATGTTGATAAGGCTGCTAAATAGTCAGGTTATTTGTGTGTACACTCGTCTATGAATGCATTAGTGAGCTAAATTTTCCAAGAGGCAGTAAACAGATGATAAATGGATAGTCACTGTTCTCCAAATAATTTGGCATTGGCAATTTAAGAAAAACAAATGTGCGTAGATTTTTGCATCTCTTGTTTCTTTCTGTTTAGATTACTGATATAAAGTTGAGACAAGGAATTTAGCTTCCCGGGTGACCTTAAATAAATGAAAATTACTGAAGGAATTATTACATGTAAAAGCAAGTCAGGTTACATGCAGTATGTGGGAAAATTGGAACTTTTCTGCTGAAGGGAACATGAAAGCAAGGCATTGTGAAAGGAATGTAAACACTGAAAATGTCAAGAAAACTTAAGTGAGATCAATGTTAGACATATTAAGTAAGCTTTCTGTCATGCAAATGCTCAATAGTGTCATGTCTGTTTGTTTTGTTTTCAGCCCCATCTGGAGTGAAGGGCGTTTCCCTCCAGCAGGCACACCTGTTACGCGTTTACTAAACAAGCCTAGCATGTACTTAAGGTCTGCCAAGGTGCCTAATCTCTTGTCAGATTATTGACCTTGCTAGCTGTTGTGCTTCAAGTGTTCTATTCTAGACCTCTCGATATCTTTCATAATCGCTCATGTTTTGTTATAGCGGAATGTCATTCCTATTTTTCGACCTTGACCTTTAGTTTCGTGTTGTTGGACTTGCGATATTTCGTTTGTGCATTCTCTGGAAATCACTTCCCCCCAACATACGTAATATTGATTTTCTTCCCACATTCAATTCCCATCTCATAACCCATCTATTCAAAATCGCATACTCAATTGATTATAATTTTATCTGTTTTTTTTTCTTGATTGTAAAGTGTCCTTGAGTGTTTATAAATAAAATGTATTATTATGTGTTCTCTTGTACCTTGGCATTTTGCAAGCGCTCTTTGTTTTAGGCCTTGTTTTTTCTTGGTTCCTTGTGACCAGCGATTACAATTTGTACTTTGTCGGTGCACTTTTCTGAAATAAATATTTTTGTAATCGCATTTTGTCTGAGCGTGAATTTCTGGAACATTATTCGGTTCAGTCCAGAACGTGACGAATGGAAAGAAAGCAACTTTTGAAAAGCTACTGACGAGCAGCAATCAGGTATTTGAAGCTGCTCATGTCTCCAGAGTCCCGAGAACCTCTCAATGCAGGAAGGCTTGCAGCCATTCATGAAGCCATATTTCAGCCACCCCTCATTAATCTCACCAAGAGAAAAACTGGCAGTTGTTTCAGAAATACAAATAGCTCAAAGAGTTGTATTCACTGTGATGAATGCTGTGCTAGTTTGGATGGTCTAGATGTATGCATTTCGAGAAGGTTGGTATATAGCCACCACATCCCAAAGAGGCTGCAACATCATTGAGTTGTTGGCCGCTTTAGGGTGCCTGAAGCTATTGGCCACTGTATAATTGTCGGGCAAAACAACTCACCGTCCCACGGTGACCTGAACCCAATTGAGCATATGTGCAGAATTCTTAAAGGAAAGATCAATATCCAGATGCGCATTATTCCGATTACATTCCAAGACAGTATTCCGATTCGAATGTAACCAGCGCCTAGACCAAATGAAGATGCACCACATAAACACATCAATTGGAACAAACAGGCCAAATCCGAATGGGATTTCAATCAGATTCACAGATGTAGTACATTCCTTTTGTGGAATTGTGTAAGTGTAATAACAATCGCAACAACTGTGTTTAAATAGACTCACCCCCATCTTTCTAAATGTAGTAGCACATTAACACCAGATCGTCATAGATCACGTCATATGTAAACAGTTGATCAGAGAGCTTCAATCAGAATGACAAAAAAGTTTTCACGTAAAGCCCGGCTTTTGAGGATGGACTGCAGTACAGTTATTTAACAACCAATACTTACTGTAATTGGAACACTGCATTGTACACACTATAATTGGGCCCAGTCACCGAATTCAATCACAAATACAATACATTAATCTCAAATGAATCGCACCTTCACCAGCTTTCTATCAATTATTTTCACCATCCTTTGATAAAAAGCGGTCCATGACGCATGTCTCTGGAATGTGTATTGTAGGAAGAGGAACTTTAAAGGATTAGAAATTGTTGAAATGTTTTCATCTTTTTAGTATTTATGAGCATTTGAGTGAATGCTGCCAGCATACACAGCATTTCCGTGCATTATGGACACTTGTTTTATGATGCAAAACACTTGGCTGAGCAATGGCAAAAAATGACAACAAAGCGGCAAGCCTGGAATGTTTATGGCTTGCTTTTCACCAATGCTCTGCATTATATTACTCACAGCCACTACTGGGTGATTGCATTATTCCGAATAGACAGAAAGGTTATTCTATTATTTAGGGGATTGTTCGGGGTAAGCTCAAACATGATAAACAGGTCAAACAGAGTATGCAGCTCTCTGAGGAAATCTTCTGGCAGGATGAAGGGAAGCGGTGGGGAGTGCGGGTGACGGTGCAAGGAGGAGGAGGAGCTGGGTGGTGACAAATCACTTCCGTGGGACAACCCCTAAAGACACGACTTGATTAGAATGAGACAACCCAACTCTCAATCAAAAACCCGTGTGTGTGTACGTGTATATGTGTGTGTGGTGACCCCAAGATGCAGGTGTCCAGGTGCAGGTTGCCCAAGGAGAAATGAGGCATTAGAGATTGCCTAGTAGACGTCCCGATAGTCTGACCCAGATCAAAAGCATCTATTAATCACACTGGCATGAGGGACACACACACACACACACACACACACGCACACGCACACACACACACACGCACACGCACACGCGCACACACATGCATATATGCAGAACTGTGGCAGTGGAAACACACTGACTTGCGCATAACAGATGGATGAGGGAAACTGCAGTGTGATGTAGTCACGGCCAGATAACTGGTGGGTCAGAAGAAAAAGCTAAAGGAGTCGTGTCAAGTGTGTTAACAGCATCGTCTCGGCAGAGATGAATGAAAAAGAGTTGACGTGCCCTCGTCTTGTACCAAAAGCATACTATTGATACATTTAAAAAAGCTGGTCGTGGCTTGTTTAAAAGAAATGTTGAGTCACTTTTTTTTTTAAATGGGGGTATACTCTATACTCTAGAAGTAATTCAATTATTCAAACAAAGAAAACTATTTTTGACCACAGAAACACTATCATGACATCAAAGCAAAATTGTAAATTAGGCAGGAAGTCTCAAAAGTTTTAGTACTCAGCAGCAAAATAATTCTTATTTCTTCGAGGATGCAAATGCATACGCTACACAATATAGACGACACAATATAGGGTTTTCTCTGGGAACTCCGGTTTCCTCCAACATTTCAAAAACAGGCAGGTTAGGTTAATTGATCACTTTAAATTGTCCCTAGGTGTGAGTGTGAGCGCGAATGGTTGTTTGTCTAATGTATGTGTGCCCTGTGATTGGCTGGCAACTGGTTCAGGGTGTACCCTGCCGACTGTCGAAGGCAGCTGGGATCGATTCCAGCATGCCCGCGATCCTTGTGAGGTTAAGCGGATCAGATAACAGATGGATGGATATCGTAACTGCTTGTCTCAGACACCATCCAGCATAAACACTTTTATGCATGTGACTTCGACAATAGGCACATACTGTAGCACACACACACATTGCTACTGCTGCTCATCTGGACTAGGTTGCCAAGTTACACGACTTTTGACTATCTTGACTGAGGTTTTAAAAATGAGCCTCTCGGGTGAAAGTGAAAAATCAAAAAATAAAAACGGAATTCATGTTCATAGTTTTGATAATAATAATAACCTTGTGGGAAATGCGTCAAAAGTTCGTAAAAACTAAAAAAAGGAAAACGTGATTAGAATTAAAGCTCTTCGATAAATTCGACGAGTTCAACCAAAAAAAAAGTAGTGAGTTTGTTCATTTCAAGCCGTTGTGTCCACACTGTTTTGCTCCAAGGGCTACATACAGAAAAATCAAAGAAGGCAAGGACTATTTTGACATTTTTTATTCAGCCAGACTATCATTGGATATAAAGATATGCGATGCTGCCTTTATTTTTATACACAGTATAGTTGAAAAATAAGTAGGTAATTAAGAAAAAGGTCAATGATTTTCAGGTGGTCCAATTTTAGGGTCAAGAATGTTGTTTTTGCTACTCCATAATTTTGGTTTACTCTTGCTCGCCATCATTTCAGATAATTGTGCTTCACAAAGATGTGACCTGGAAATAGAGCCGAGGTATTCACAGCTTTATTGGCAGTTGTCAAGGCTCCGCTGCCTCATTTGCGGGCCTGTCGCCACTTATGGCACAGAATAGGCTTGTTGCAAGAAAACCACCTTTAGGGGCACTTCCATGCAGCTGTTTTTTTGTTTTTGTTTTTTCTTGGAAATTGTAGGCTCTTCATCTTCTGTCTCACCAATTGACCTTTTCCTCTTTCTGAAGAAGCTCTCCAAAGACGTTTGTCTTATTACCCCTTTTTGCCAGCTTGTGGACTCTTTTTTATGTATTGTATCTCGGGACCGAGGCAAGCAGTTTGACGTGTACAAAGGCAAAGGCGGATGCTCGAGGTTTTCTAAATAAAATTCCTTTCAGACGCTGACCGCCAAGAAAATATTTTTTGTTCATTCTCTCTGTGCGGCACAGTTCCAACTGGCCCAAAGAGCGGTATGGGTCAGGGTGACAGGGGGCCGACAGATTTGGACACTAATCCATCCATCCATTCATTTTTTGAACCACTTTATCCTCACAAAGGTTACGGGGTGTGCTGGAGCCTATTCCACACGTCTTCGGGCAATAGGCGGGGGACACCCTGAACCGGCTGCCAGCCCATCGCAGGGCACACAGAGACGAACAACCATCCACGCTCACACTCACGCCTAAGGGACAATTTTGAGTGTTCAATCAGCCTGCCATGCATGTTTTTGGAAGGTGGGAGGAAACCGGAGTACCCGGAGAAAACCCACACAGGCCCAGGAGAACATGCAAACTCCACACAGGGAGGCCGGAGCCGGGATCGAACCCACGACCTCGGCACTGTGAGGTCAGTGTGCTAACCATTGGCTCACCGGGTCGCCGGATTTGGACACTAATTTCCATCTAGATCACAATTATATATTTTACCAAGAAAGTTTGGACAATTGTGTGCTTCCAAGTTGACCGAAGGCCAATTTCTGCTCTGTACCAGCATGGCTGCACAGCAGTGAACAAATTGAGGTCCATGCAAGCATACAAGCCCGCACAGAGCTCTGACCATAAGTCTATCCAACACCTTTGAGATACACTCCAACAAACACGGTGAGCCATCAGGCCTTCTCCCATGCCCAACATAAGTGATGTCTGACCTCGCAAATGTGCTTCTGGATGAATAAAACAATTCCCACAGAACCACTTCAAAAACTTGCCAGACGAGTGGAAGCTCTAATAGTTGCAAAACGGAACACTTATGCAATCACGATGTCTCAGTTGTTTCTTTTTTCCATCCCCTCTCTAAAAGATGAGTTGTTGTATTTTTTGAATGGGTTATAGGTCACTTTTTTTTTAAAACAGTATATCACAAAAACTTACCATTTGTATAAGGGTGTTTACTGTACACTTTGTATCCTCTGTATTTACTATAACCTACCAAAATAAGCATTTAACATTCATAGGGAAGAAAGCGGTCTAACCCAACTGCTGACAGCAATTACTACACTCAGCAGAGCCCAGGACTGTGTTCATATTGTGTGCAAAAAAAAAACCAACGACTAATGTACAGAAAGGAGGCTATCATTCATACATGTCACAAATAAGAAGGGAGATCATAACCTTATGAAGCGTTTCACCTCACCTGACTCTGGGCCCATCACGAAGTGGTTCCCGGTGGGTGCGACCCCGGTTGGCTCCTTTTAGTGTGCGCCGGTTAGCCGTGGAATAGTCAGGTTCGAGCTCATATGGCTCCTCGTCCTCAGGGCCAAAGCTGCGGCGATCATCTTCCAGGCCATATGGTTCGGCCTGAAAGCGCTCAGGCTGGGAGCGGTTCAGGTCCACAGTGCTGCTACCCATGGGCACCTGGGGTTGGGCCACGTGGCCATAGTCATCCTTACGAATGGGCAGTGTATAGCTGTTCTCTGGCCGGTAGCTATTAGGCATGTAGGGGTAGCGAGGAGGACGGAAGTTGATGCCTCGTGACAGGCTGCCGTAGTTCTCCGTCAAATCAGCGTAGCCATCATGCAGACCGTAATGGCGAATGTACTGACTCTCTGGCGTTTCACCATAAGAATCATTGTAGGAGTTGTTGTAGGAGCGTGTCAAGGTGGACGAGGCTTGAGGTGTGATGAAGCGATCGCCACCGTTCTTGATGTAGCGCCGGTCAATTGAATCGGTGTAGCTTCCCAATGGGGATGAACCCTCGGGCATGGGCAAGCCGTCAGGGCCAAGAGGAACCTGACGCACAGTTCGTGTGGTCACCGTCTTCACCATTTTGGTCACCTGCAGAAGAAACCACGTGTACCTGTCATCCAACTGAACACTAATTTGCATCCAAATAACATGATGCCACTATCAGACAGCGTAGGAAACAATGTAAACCATGCACATCTCTTCATACAAATGTCCTTAGACACTCGTGGAACACCATGCAGAAAAAAAGGCAAAAATGTCAATGCTTGCACGAAGATACAATAATAGCCACTGCTATGCCATGCCCAAAACATCGGTTCTGATTTGCTAACACTACTAGACAAAAACCACAGCTGACATGAACAGAGTACCGGTAATCATGTTGTCGGGCTTATCTTGAAATATGATGTCAAAGAGACACCTGAGCGTTACAACACCTGACCAGACCTTGACTCGGGCGAACCTCACTGTGTTATTCAGAGCTGTACTTCCAAGACGAGCAGACCTTCACGGAGCTATCTCACACTCACTTCATTCCATAGCTACTGCATTATTCTTCCTCTGAGCCTTACCGAAGATATAAAGCAAACAAACCTCATTAGCTGTGTTATTCAGAATGCAAAAAAACAATTTGCTGCCTGGTGAATACTGTTTGAGATCAATAATTACTTATTGCATTCCAACCTATAAGATAATCTCCAAATCAATTATGTTGATGAAAATAAATTGTCCTCTGCAGAGGGGCCATTCTGATGCATTTATTTTTGTATCCAACAGGATTAGTCATTCCACCTTGACTAATCAACATTTCTTTGCAAGATAATTCATTGAAATGTTCATCTCGTTCCGGCATTCAACTCTGATGGGCTTCATATGTGCCTTTGTTAAGGTTGAGGAAACCCAAACAGTGTAGACGTTACAGGTCTTGTAGGCTTGAGTACACCCCAATTGTGAGTCTGAACACAAAACCAATTTCAGGAATTCCAAGTCCCGAATTAATTATTAGTGTATACGTGGTTCTAGTGCTATATGGCCTTGGCTTCGAAAAGATCTTATTTGCTTGTTTTAAATGAGGTTTGTGACCTTGAAAGGAAAAGTGCACTTTCATTCTCTTGATTTAGAACTTCGTCAGTATACTCTACAAAGATAGCAGCTGGATGTCAAAGCTATTCTTGATGGGGGAATATTCGTCAGATTGCCTTTATTTCATTTTTGCACATTCAGTCCTGACATTGTGTAATGGTTGCGGATAAGTGGGCAACAAATGCCTCTGAATAGGAACCTTTGCAGTCCCAACAGCAGTTACTATGCGATCTAAACACAGGCTTTTGGCCCATTTGCAAGGTTGCAACCCTCACAGGATAGACACATGTCCTTGTTTATGATGATACTAATGCAGCGTGCTATACCGGAGACAAATTCCTTGTGTGCATACTTGGCCAATAAAGATGATTCTGATTCTGATGACTGTTGACCAACAGATAAGAAAGACGGAAAGGCTGCAGGAGTTTATTTGTCCACTTTACAAGACCATTTAAATGGACATTATGTGACAGAATTGGGTGGCAATTCCGTTTTTGAAGAAGTCAAATGTTAGTTTTGACGCAAAATGTGTTAAGTGAACTAGGCAGGGGTAGCAAAATGCAAAAGAGAAATCACACAGGGTTCGGCATCCTTTACTGGCTCTGTGTCATATGAAGCATTGGTGAAGATGGAGACTGGTGTGGGTGTCCTGGTAGCAGGCCTCGACTCCACTACCAAGTTCTTCGTCACTGGTATTGGGTGGTAGGTGAAGCAGGAAACAGTTTTGACCACCTTCGACACCTAGAGTTGGAGTGATGTGTGTCAGCCAACTGCTGTACAGGGAACTGTATTTATTTTACAAAATGACAGATGGATGAAAGGAGATGAAAGGTTCCAGGACTGGTTTCACAAAGATTGGCAAACCTTAATTCCATTGATGTTGGAAATAGAAACAGAATTCAATTATCCAAATCATTTTAACCTCAATTCAACTGCATACACAACTACACACAAGACAAAGGCAAAATATTTTAATTTTAAAACTGATGAAGATTATTGTTTGGGAGGGAGTGGGGGGGGGGTTCTTTCAATTTGAATGTCATGCCTGCAACACATTCCCCCAAAAACTGGAACTTTTGGTCGCAACCAAGGAAGGACGTGGGAGGCTGGTAAAGTTCAGCAATGCTCATCAAACACGTTTGGCACATTCTGCAGGCTTAGTTGTTCACAAGCAAGGATAGGGTGAGGTTCAACACTTGATGAACAACTGTATGAGCAAACAGTCCAACAGTTTAAGAACATCTTTTCTTAACGTACAATTGCAAGGAATCTAAGAATTTCATCATCTCTGCAGGTACGCAGCAAGGCCGAATACCAGCACTGAACATATCTTAGTCTCGAAAATGGAAATAAATATATATTTGGATATAATCTGACATTTAGTTACACAGAACATGTACATTAATACAAAATGTATGCATTAAAATTCTTCTTGAACCTTGACAAAGGGTTCCCTCCTTCACATGGTTAATGGTTTGATGGTGTGATCAAAATTTTCTGTCATGTTTGTAAATGGTATTGTACATTGTGAATATTGCACTAAAGCTGAATTTTGGAGAGAGATTTGGAGCTGGAAAAACATTTTAAAACATTTAAAAATCATTGCAATTAAGATGCTGCAAAAGTGCATCCTTTGCCTCCGCGTCAGGTCTCGACTCAGGTAGGCAGTGATTTCCTTTTCACAAATTCACAAACTCTTGGATCTACTTCTATATTCTGTTTCGTTCCTCTGAGAGGCCATTAAGGCTGCTGCTCATCATGGCATGTGCATGTGCGTATGCACGCATACGCAAGGATGCGTACGCACGTGCCTGTGTGTGTGTGTGTGTGTGCGTGTGTGTGTGTGTGCATACATGTGCGGTAACAGGTTAATTGGAGGAGGTTGGTTGATCGAAAAGTAGATCTTCGGTCAAAAAAAAGGTTGGGCACCCCCCGCCAAGAGAATGCATGGGATACATTTTGAATTGAACACACGCACATGAACGTGTAGCCAGACTTTTTTTTCAGTGGGGTGGCCAGGTTGACACAGCACCCCAGTGAGGGCTGGCCGAAGGTGCCCGTGTCAGGGGTGGATTAAATAAAATGTACACATATCCAGAACAATGCCCATCACGCTCATAATGAAGCAGGAACAAGGGAAGTAAAAAAGCAACATTTTGCTCAGCTTAATTGACTGGATCATATCACTTTCTCTGCTTTTGTGTACTATCTCATTGTCTCCTTTTATCTTATGACCTGATTTGAAAGCTAATCATAATGATCAATAGTCACAAATGGCCGACACCATTTTACATACTGCGATCAATTCATTCAAATCGTATCTAAAAAACACAACGACACAAAAGTATCTTCTTCACAATTCTAAAGGTTTTTTTCACAAAGGTTTGTTCCTTTTGTATTATGAGCGTGTGTGTAGATATGTGTGCATTTTACTTCATGAAACCACGACTGTGGATGCTATAATAAAGAATCACTTCTCAGCCATGTCGTTTGCTAGCTATGGTATGAAAGTCATGATTTTTGATTAATACCGATTGTAAGAATCACATGGTCTTTGCATTAGGCAGATTCTTTTAAATTTTGTGTTAAAAGCAATTGTATATTTGTTCTTGTGAAAGAGGCCGAAAAATCATTTTCCCACAGGTGTGGGGGTGGTCAGAGAGTGACAAGGAATGGCCATGGCCAACCATGGCCACCATGTGGCCCATGACAACAAACAACGAATTTACCATGAAAACAAGTGTTGCATACTTGGAAGTTGGTTTGTTGTTGCGTTTCATCTCACAACACAGACGGTGGAAGCCAAAAAAAGGACAGGAGTATGTTACCAAGTGTATCTGTTACTCCACAAACACGTTGAACGTTAACCCACAAGAAAACAAAATCTGAAAGTAAGTAAAAATGGGGACGTTGAGACGACAAGTGGCAGAGTTTCTGCGGATGATGTGTGGACCTATTTGCAACCAAAGAGATGTTTTGCTAAAACTTTCCCCTCCAACAGTTGTCTGCTTTTCTCCTCAAAGTGACTTCCAAATAACACTCCATATATGCTCGAAGGGAAGGCTGGCTTTTAAAAATAAAAAAAAGTGTCCTTCTTCTCTTCCTCGCCAGCACAGCCTTTGATGAGTGTTTCACAGCATACAACATCCCTACAAAGTTCCACTTCTGACGACATCTAATCATGTGAGAGTGTGTGGCCAGTTCCCTCACGGTAAACACACTGGAGTGCACGGGGGCTCCGTAATGAGGGATTAGACCAGGCTTTATAATTACACTTTCTACTGAGTGGGATTCGCCATGCAGTGTTTGCCACTCTTCTGTAAAACAACGATAACAGCTGACCGAAAATGAATCAAGATTTGGAAAATGGGCAAACTCCTTTGTGGTTGAGGGAGAAAAAAAAAAAAGAGAACATCGTGTGGAAAATGCTGAAAAGTGCTGTGGGAGAGGAGCAGAAAAAAACACTCTGGTTTGATGCTTTGTGACTATGTTGCTCACTGCTGTGTATCAGTAAGTCATGACAAAATGACTTTAAATACAGCCCCAGGGTAGGAAAGAGAGGGCTGGCGCAAATGTTCATTCACCTTTATTTCCCTTGACCAATCCTTGTCAACACGGCGCTCACAAGTCACTCAATCGTAAAACAAATAAAACTGTTGTTCAGTATTGCACTGTAGCTCTTCTGAATGAATTTGTAGGGAAAAAGGATGATGGAAAAATGAGTGAAAGTGAATGAATTGCCCGAAAACCCCTGCCACAAACCAAACGGTTCAGTGCTGTTGTCAGAACTTGGTCAAATTTACGGTCATAAGCTTTATCAGCCAAGTCAGTAATCACGCAAAAGCGGATGCTACAGAATCTTCCATATATATTTGCTGTCCGATGAAAATGGCGTTTGTGGCTTTTTTTCGTGTGCCGTATATTAATCTGAATGTGTTGCAGCAGACATACTTGGAAGTTGCAACTTCCCTTGCAATAATGGCTCATTTAACATTCAATTTCAGCTTGTGAAACAAGATAAATCAACAAGGTTCAACAAAAACAAATCACAATATTATCTGAACAATGAATTCACATTTTGCTTTGCAATGTGCATAGTTGCTCATTTGAAGTCAATTTTAGCAATCCAACTTTGACAAACACACATCAATCAGACACGGTTCAGCGGGAAAAACAACTGTGTCACATTATTTGTTGAAAACATGTTTATAATCCAAGGTTATAAACCCAACAAGAGGCAATATGTTTTCCTCTCTTCCTCGCTTGTCTCTAACACTAAGTGAATGCGGAGGTGGGTTGTCTAGCCAAGGTGCATATTCTGAAGCACAGTTCCAGCGGCAAATAGTTGTCAAGATGACTGCGTACTTTTAACGGGACATCCAGGAGAAGACTGAGAATTACTTTAGAAGAGAGGTCCCCAACCCATGGGCCGCGGACCGGTCCCGGTCCGTGAGTCATTTGGGACCGGGCCGCACAGAAAGAATACATAACTTACATTACTTCCGTTTTATTCATCTCGGAATCTCAAAGATGTTTTATTTTGAAAAATTTCCGGATCCATCTACAACATGTCACTCTTGACGCAGGTGAAGGCGCGCTTCTCGGTCACGTGATAGGTTACCCCTAAAATGAAACTCAGGAGATAGCAAAATGAGTAAAAAAAAAAAAAGGTCTTTGGAAGGTTTCTTTGGGAAGGGGGAAAGGCCCAGCCAGGAGACAGAGGAGGAGCCTACGACTTGCAAGAAAAAGAAGGCTACATTTAATGGACAGTGTCAGGAGTCCTACTTAAAATACAGATTGATCACAACGGGAGATTCCCACGCACCAAGCTCAGTCTGCATAATATGTGGCGATGGTGAGTCGTATTTTTCATGCACTTTGTATTTGCGGTCTATCTTATTTTGAAGGCACGTGTAAACATTACCATAGCAACCAGGGAGTGTTGCTGCCAGATAGGACGTTCCTCGTGTCGTGATTCGTGTTTGTTATTATTATGTTTCGAAAATACAGTCAAACCTCGGTTTTCGTCCATAATCCGTTCCAGAAGGCTGTTCGAAAACCGAAATTGTTCGAAAACCAAAATTACGCTCTTTTTAAAATAAAATGTTTCCCGAACACATCTGCTCACAATGGAAAGCAACACAAGGAAGAGTCACTTCCTCGTCTACCCGAGGAACCATCACTACCTCGTGTAAGGAAGGCGAGAGGAGTCAAATGGTGCATTCAAGCGCGCTCAGTTTGTTCGAGAACCGAAATTTGTTCGTCATCCGAGGCATAAAAAACTCGAAATTTTTGGTCAAAAACCGAATTGGTCGAGAACCGAGACATTTGAAAACCGAGGTTTGACTGTACCAGTTTTCATGCCGGTCATATCATATTATTTTGTTGTATTTATTAGTCACACCTTAAAGGCCGGTTCCTGAAAATATTGACTGACATTAAACCAGTCCGTGAGGCAAAAAAGGTTGGGGAACCCTGCTTTAGAACGTCAAACCAAATCATTATTAAGTGGAGATGTGGAATTTAATCAAAAGAGACTCAATATTTAAAAACCGCATTGGATCTGTCCATCCAGCAGGAGTTTTGCACCTTGGTGGAGGACAACTGAATTGATAACCTTTTGAGTGTTACCTTGGTTTCTGTGCGGCGTGTGGTCCCGTCATCAGAGGTGACCACCGAAACATGGGAAGTCGGGGTCCCGGGGTCCTCCTCTATGGTGACCGTCTCTTCCACCACTTCCGGCGGCTCCTGCATCATGGCCAGAGAAGTGGCGTTGCTGGGGCTCTGCTCCTGCACAGTGGGGAAAAATCAGGCAGGTGTTGATTATTTTGTAACAGGAATTTTTTTCTCAAGCATGGGAAAGAAAAAAAAACATCGACGTAAAGCTTTGATTTATTATTTTTTTAACTGTTCGAAGCTTGGCTTGGACAAGAATTACAAATCGAAACTTTATTATGTTTATTAATCTTTCTACTTTAAATGCATATACTTCAAAGATTCGTGTTATAAAATTAGCAAAGCGCATGCATGATTAAAGACGACGCTAAAGCGAACGCCATGATTACCCCCTCCTGCTGTCAGCCATAGTGGGTCCTGCTGTGCAGTGTACTGTCTGTGATCCCCTTATGACCCACATCTACAAAGTAACTGATCCGCTTCCGCCAGAAACAGCGCAGCAGATACGCTGTCAAGAGAAGTTCAAGTGTGTGCATTCTCCCGAGTCCAGCAACACAAATGGCGGCTCTGTCAGTTGGCGCGGCCTTGAGAGCGCAAGCGGCAAGATAATGTGCACGAAGCATTTTCAGTTGGTTAGTTATGTGGAAGTCAAATGTTGATCAACCGAAATTCATCTTGGGGCTTTTTGACCGCTCTCCGAGAAAGTCTATAAAACTACTGAAAATGAAAAATATTGGACCATCGGAAAACATTACACGAGTGGATCTGCAACCACGGTGAGTGGAGCAGGGATGAAGAATGCATAAATCATAGAATATGTGTAGCAATTTTGGTAAATGAGGATGAAATGAGAAGTGTGTCACGCTGAAAGACTAAAGTCGTATTTTTAATTATTATTTACAGTTCAGGTTTGAAAAGACCACAAATCCTCAATTTCCCTTTAAAAATAACAGCAAAGTGCAAATTAATTCTTCCTACAGTAGTCTCGAATTTTAGAAGTATGGAACTAAGTAAAAGGAGGCAAAGAATGTAAAACAGATTTCAGGTTGTAATTTGTGCATCTCGTATTGGCAGTTTCACTTATTTGGCGTTGGCAATACAACAGCAAAAGAGAACCGCAAAATTCTTGGAACGCTTCACATTTCGAGATTTTAAACTGGATCTTCCAAGCATAACGCTGTTGGGACCTTTTCAATCTGACTATGGATTTGAAAAAAAAGACATATGTCACGAAAGGACGGTACAACACGTGTACTATCTGGCAGTCATGAGAGGGAAAAATATTAACTTTCTGCTGCTTTTTCAGCTGATGGGTCCAGATAGAAAGTCACTGTCGGGTCGTGCAGCCCTCTGGCATATGCCACTTCTGTGAATACGTGACAAATTACAGTTCTGCTGCCGGAGCAAGGAAGGAAGGTGTTTCTGGCAGTTTCAGATTACAATCAATTAATCAATCAATCAATAAAACCAAGAGACGGAGACGAGGCAGAGTGCATGTCTTGGAGTCGGTGATTGTGGAAACCTACATTAATAAAATGCAGAGGGAACAGTGTGCCTTTGATGACGTACTGTACACAAGCACGCAAGGTAGTGCCGAAGCACAATAAACCATCCATCATCAAATAATATGTCATCAATTTTAATGATCTTGACATGACACTGAATATGTTTCATCAGAGGGGAAAGGGTAACAAACCACTCATCCGTGCTGCTTTGACTGAAGACCTCAAATTATTTGAATTTCACAAACATCATGACAATCATTTTTAACGACAACAAAGAGTTACTTGGTAAAGTGAGAAGGCTATTTTATTGCTCATTAATCCTTTGACCCTAAATTTATGAAATGAAGCTTAATTTAGGCCCTAAATAAGATGTCAGGGTTGCACATGTGTGCTAACATTGTAAGTACACGATGATTAAAAGTCACATTTGCTGCTTGTTTCTTGTGAGATTTATTTTTGGGACAAGTTCATATCCAGGGCGTCGACCTCACAGTGCGGAGGTGCAGGGTTCAATTCCGGCTCCGACCTCTCTGTGTGGAGTATGCATGTTCTCCCGGGGCTGTGTGGGTTTTCTCCGGGTACTCCGGTTTCCTCCCACATTCCAAAAACATGCATGACAGGCCGATTGAACACTCTAAATTGCCCCTAGGTGTGAGTGTGAGCGCGGATGGTGGTTCGTCAATGTGTGCCCTGTGATTGGCTGGCAAACAGTTCAGGATGTTCCCCCGCCTACAGCCCGAAGACAGCTGGGATAGGCACCAGCAACCCCCGCGACCCTTGTGAGGATAAAGCGGATCGGAAAATGGATGGTTGGATAGATAAAGTTCAAATCCAAAGAAAAAATGAGCAACATACAGTGAGCACAGACACCACCGCGTGTTTTTAAGGTTAATGTGATGTAAGATGAACTTGAAATGAAATCAGTGTTTTAGGATCCGATTTCTACAAAGTAGTATATGTCGTCTTCATGTGTAAGGTATTTAGAAAAGTGCTACAGCAGTTTAAATGATACAAGTAAATTGTAAGGGGAAAGTCAATTTCCCATGTTTTAGTGGCCTGTTGTGTTTTTCAAGCAGCCCTGATGAAGGCTTTCCTTCACATCACTTGACCCAATGTCTAAATTTGTTTTCTTTTGTTGTTTGTGTTGTTGTTGTTGTTTTTTCTACACAGTCAAAGTCCCTGTTAAGTTGTATTTGAAACTTCCATTTAAATGTTCCTGAACGAGGAGCTGAACTCATTTATTCTTTGTATGGCTAACTTAGTAACACAAAGTCTTGAAACTTTTCAATTCACCGATTCTTCTCAATTCAGTAATGGGCAATTACACCTGTGAACTAAACAGAGTTAGGTCATTATAGTTTTCAAAAGACCCATTCATTACAATTAGCAACTGGGAAAGCTGTGTCAAGTGAGATGCATTTGTTTGCAGTGCACAATTGCTCCCAAAATGCCAATTTCTACAACTGACTCCAGAAGAGAAATCTGCTTCGAGTGGCCAAGCATATGAAAAAGGTCATTCCTGATTAGCCTGTGTTCCTAATTCGAAAACATATCCTTGTTTTGTTCATTTTCCTAAATTGTTGACGCAATTATCAGTGAACAAAACGCTTAACAATGAGCTTTTATGATAATGGAATTTTATTGAAGAAAACAACTTAGATGATTCATCAAATTATTGTCTTCCAATTTAGTGTGTGTTACTCTTTCAACCAATTTGAAAGGTTGCTAAATGGTGGCTAATGGCCTTGAGGGGGAAAAATGTCTTTTTTTTGTGTGTTATCGACCCACAGCACATTCGCCAACTAAGTTACATGTTCACTTAGGTGCTCCTCTTTGATCTCAATTGAACAGCTTTCTCATTCACTGATGATCCGTGGCTAGTTTCTGCCTGAATCTCATTTGTAAATATTGAACTGCCTCCCAGAATTGCTATTTGGAGGTTTCTGCTGATATATCATCCTGACTTTTAAGGTTGCTCCATCATAGGGTGAGGACTGGAAATTTTGTTGACAACACCATGAATCAATGGGTTTTTTTTGCAGCGTGGAAATTTTTTTTGAAAAATAATGAAAGGGTGTCAAAGGCACTGTTTTCTTAGAGCATCACAGGAAATGGTCAGTTTGAAACACTGTACTTTGCAGAGGTCATTTTGACACACCCTGGCAGCCTAAATGGGCAAACCGTCTAATGCAGGGGTCCCCAACCTTTTTTGCCCCACGGACCGGTTTATGTCAGACAATATTTTCAGGGATCGGCATTTAAGATGTGGCGGATTAATACAACAAAATAATATGGTATGAGCTGCATGAAAACTGTGGTGTTTTCGAAATATAATAATAAACACGAGGAGCGTCTAATCTGGCCGCAACACTGATCGCTATGGTAATGTTTAATGCCTTCAAAATACGATACAACGCAAATTCAAAGTGCATGAAAATGACGACTCACCACAGCCCCGAGCTTGATTTTCTGCAACTAGACGGTCCCATCTCGGGGTAAAAGGAGACAATGACACCTCAAGTGTGTGGTTTATGTCTAGTCTACTTCATAATTTTGTTTTAGTCGCCATTGCTGCAGAAACCCCCCACCTCACACAGATAGGATGTCAGAAATAGCAACAGTGCTATTGTGGCGATCTCAGAGTATTCAGCCATAACTTTAATCCAGTTGTCTCAAACGTACTTTTAAGGCCGCCGTCATTTGCGATCTCCAGCAGTTTTTTAAACTCATTTTGCGACCTCCAACGTTTTGTTTTTAGCGTAATCGGTCACGTGACGGAGAAGCGTGGCTTGACGTGAGTCAAGCGTGACACAGACGGATGTAACTGAGAATCCGGTAATTTTTCAAAATAAA
>CAAKHF010016996.1:0-16998 GCA_901007745.1 Hippocampus kuda
CAAATCTTTTTTTTTTCCCCACGCATTTCCTCCTCCCACCCCTTGCGGTCGACTTGGGACCAGTTCGCTGGCTCCCGGTCGATTCTGAAAGACGTATTGGGCACCGCTGCCTTAAAATCAGAGGTCATTTGCTGACTAGTTTAGCACTAAGCGCCGTTCTTTGCGCATGATCGGTGATGCAGTCATCTGATTGGTTGCCCTCTATGTCAATCAAGGAACGGGATTGATGATAGGCTGACGGAGTATGTTCTGTGAACTTGGCGCCTTGTTTGAATGGCATCGCAACTGCCAAGGCGTTTTTGACGCTTGTCGTGTGAGAGCCCGGGAGCCGCAATGAACCAGCCAACAAAGAGCCGCATGCGGCTCGCGAGCCGCGGGTTGGCCACCCCTGCATTCGACGATCCCAATCTTCTATTCGGAGTATAGCCTAACACTGCGAGGGAAACCATAAAGACAGGACAGCTTCCTCATTTTGGTGCATAGAACTGTTTATCTTTGCCCTGAACATATTCTGATAATCAAGTTAGCAAGTCTTCCACAGACATTGGTAGATCCCTCTTTGGATCTACACCATGAGAGTAGCCCTAAAAATAAATAAATACATTAAAAAAAATGCCTCATACTGCCTCTCTTACCAGCCTCCCTGTCTGGAGTTTGCATGTTGTCCCCGTGCCTGAGTGGGTTTTCGCCGGGTACTCCGGTTTCCTCCCACATTCTAAAAACATGCATAGCAGGCTAATTGAGCACTCTAAATTGTCCCTATGTGTGAGGGTGAGCGTTGATGGTTATCTGTATGCCCTGCAACTGGCTGGTAACCAGTTCAGGGTGTCCCCCGCCGACTGCCCGAAGACGACTGGGATAGTCTCCAGCACCCTCCGCGACACTTGTGAGGATAAAGCAGATCGGAAAATGGATGGATGGATAAATAAACTCTGTAGTATCATGGGCTATGTAGTTCACAAGGCTATGTTCAGCTGAGGAGAGCAGAAAGTCAAGTCTTTTAATGGAGACGGACATGACAGCGATATTGTATCTCGTATAAAATTGCAATATCGCCATTGGCATTACATCCCTCGTTGGAACCTGGTGGAAAAATGCAATTGTATTCACGTTTCAACAATTCAACAAAAATATACTGTATGTATAATCTTTAAATTATTCCAAAGTGAAGGACATACGATTGGAATCTCCCAAAATAAAACTGTGATCTGTGTTCGGCATGCCTAAAATGTTTGTGATCAACAAAGCAAAAGACAGCAATAAATTCAAGGTTCAGTCCCCCTTACGATGGCTTCTTTTGTGAAGGGCATACATAGTGTTTCCAGAGATTCATGTTCCTCAAGCCAAGCATACAACATAGTGACTTCGGCCGCTAAATGTCAAAGTTTGTTGCTGGTGAGTGTGCTTTTGACTTGTTTTGATTGTGGATTTCTATTTTTTCATTTCTACCTCATGGCTGTGGTTTCTTTGCAGAAATGGTGTTGATTGAGTGCACATCCACGTAGACCAGCTACAGTACATCATAAAAACAGTCAAAAGAGTATTTCATTGAAAGTTCTTTACTACAGACAAAACTTTCAAGTGTTGTTTTTTCCTCCTTCAATTTCTGTTTTGCTCTTTGATAGGAGCCTGTAAATGTGAGTTCAGAACATTTGCAGAAATTCTCCCATCCCATTGACATGATTAGAGGGAAAACAATTGACTGACCATTTATTTTCACCCGAGACTATCAAGGAAATGTCGTGCCCAGCCGTAATTTTCAATGACTCGAGTCTTCTATTTAAGGTTTGTTTAGCCCTACAAAGAAATTGTGCAATATATATATATTTTTTAAATTCATGCCAAGTAATTGAATTTGCAGGTGCCGCAGGCCATCGATTTAACCCCCCACCCCCCCACACACATTCTCAAACGTCCGCCCACAATTTAGCTGTAAGATCAAGGAATTTAGCTTCAAATGATGATTGTTAATGTAGGCAGCGAGAAGAATATTACTTTGAAAAGCGGCAATCGTCAATCGAAAAAGGGATATTGAAGGTGAATAGCCTCTCGAAAAGCTCCAGTTCCGACAAGGAAAGCCTCATTTGGATGCCATGCCACATTTATGATCTAGCGAGATGCCTGACAGCATGATTTGAATGTTTCCTCACCAAGTGTCTGCATAGGGCATGCTGAGGGACATCTTAAAAACTGCTTGAGGTTGGTGGCGGAATATAAAGTTTTATAATAGACCGAATATTACAACATCTCCCTATCCTCTATAATAGGATAAGCAACTAAAATCCTGGTGCTTAGTCATAAAATACTATTTAGCATCCCATGAGAAGAATGTTTTTATATGAAAAACAAACACTTCATTCCACTCTACATAAAACAGAAAACCAGCAGAAGAACTATTCACGTATTGCTTGCTCTCTCTGAGAGTCTGATGTATTTTTCGCGACTTTATCTTGTTCGGGGTTGTGGCAAGCTGGGCATCCTTGATGACTTTAGCCACAAGGAACATGACTGCCAATTTATTCCTCTCAAACTGTAATGTCATCAAACTGCACAGACCACTACTTGATTTTTGATTCGGTTTGAAATGTCACAATTAAAATAAAATTGTGCCTATCAAGCCGGTGCAGATTAACAGAATTTTTCACATTAGTTTACGATTAATTTTGGACCCGACTATAATGGAACATTCAAGTCATGCCTTTTTGTTTGTTTTTCTTTACTTCTTCAATGTTGCAGCAGGACTGGGAAGTCAGACAAGCTCAAAGGAATTGTGCTTCGTGAATATAGTTGTGTATTATTTTGGGTGTTAAAGCATCCATTCATTCATTTTCTAATCGGTTTATCCTCATAAGAGTCATGGGTCATGCTGGAGCCGATCCAAGCTGTCTTCGGACAGTACGCAGGGTACACCCTAAACTGGTTGCCAGCCAATCGCAGGACACACATAGATGCACAAGCATCTGGGCTCACACTCACACCTGGGACAATTTCGAGTGGTCCATTAACCTGCCACGGATGTTTTTGGAATGTGGGAGGAAACCGGAGTACCTGGAGAAAAGCCACGCAGGTACAGGGAGAACATGCAAACTCCACACAAGAGGGCCAGACCCAGAATCGAACCCTGCACCTCTGTGCTGTGAGGCAGACGTGCTAACCAGTTGACAACCATGCCGGCGGTGCCAGGTCACGAAGCAACTGACCTGAAATAGTTGATTCACTCTATCCTAGTCTAGTCTGAAGAACAACCTGATGTCATAATGGGCATTTTGTGTTGTTTTTGTTTGCTTTGTTTTCATTTTTGTCTAATGCCTTCAATAATTGTTCACACAATAGAAAGATAATGTCAAAAAATCCAATAAAAATGCCTATTAGGAAAAAAACTTTCATCTGGTCAAGCACATCTCTCACATCGTACTGCTACTGTTGGAACACTGATGGAGGTAAAGTGTGTTAAAAAGTAGTCAAGATAAAGGAGAGAAACCATGTTGCCACCTTCCTGGAGCTTTAAAACCACATCCAAACCAAAACTCAATGGTACAATATCTTCTTTGGCTCATGCTTAATGTCCTGGTCTGTGAGTGTATCCACATGTTCTGTATGGTTTGTTGTGACCAACTGGTCACCCTCCCTGTGGTCCTGAAAAATGCCTCATGTTACCTCGGATTTGGATTTTATCCCCTTGGGCTTTTCTTTAAATATCATGTTACGTCCCCTTAACACACAACTCACACAGGTCTAAAACAACTTGATGTGTCTTCAGAAACAGTAAATGCCAAAGTAAATGCCAGCCTGAGACACTCATGTTGATATGTTTCAGGAATCATTGAGCTAGCAAGTATCCACACAAAGCATGCTAACACTTGTTACTATCTTCTCAACTGAATTTCATTACGAATCTTACAGGAACTCATATAGTGCCTAATTGATAGAGAGAAAGTAATTTAGGATCTCAAACAGTCTGTTTCAAAATGAAAATTTCAAAGTTATTACTACAGTACCATATACCCCAGAGGTGTCAAACTATTGTACCGTGGGCCAGATTCTGCCCGACACATCATTTTATGTGACCCGCAAAGGAAATTTTGTGTGTAAACTTCCACGGTCCTTGCTAAAGTCTATACCAAAACGTCCAACTGTTATTTGTAATAAATAACATCGAGTAATATCAAAATTTTGTAAATATTTTGTTCCCCTGTTTACACTCACTTGAACAATATTTGAGCAAACAACAAACCAATATTGGACTGATTTCAAAATGATTAATCCATTCATTTTTTTGTGTACAAGTAATACGATGTGATGATTAAACACGCGTTCGGTTTCACTGCCATAACTGCCCTTCGAGGGAAGGCCAGCGACAAAAATTAGTGTGACACCCCTGATATACAGCATCTCTGAGAGCAGGAGTAGTTGTCTTTCACAAAATGCTGATGCCACAAGGGTGAATCGGTAAATGTTTTTGTAGCTCTAGTTGTGGTGCTAATACAGCAGTAGTCCGTCATTATTAATTTTTTTTTTCAGTGTGCTGGACGTGTCCTCTTATGCAGTTGTTGGTGAACCACCTTCAACAGAGCTGTAATTTTGACAAACACAATTGAAAACAATATCAACATTTTTTGTCTACCGGGCTCACCATATCAGATGTCAACATGCCATTAATTGATTTTTGTGAGTTACAATTATTACCGTATTTTCCGCACTTTGACATTGTGGAGTATAAGGTGCTGTTTGATGTGAAAATAACGTGAAATGATATAATAATGTGTTAATAATTTCACACATAAACACATCTAGAGTATAAATCACCCCCCTGGCCAAACTATGAAGAACTCAGCGATTTATAATCCGGAAAATACGGTATTTCACTTTTGTGGCATTTTCAACACACGGATACATCCATGATGCGTCCAATAAGACGTCACGTTGCACAATAGACACACATTGGACAACGACAAGGACCCAGAGAAAAGAGGGAAGAGGAATGTTGGACCCAATGAAAAATTTTGCCATGATGTTTATCAGAAATTCGCAAGTGGTCAACCAGAAACAGCAAATCAGGTGCACACGGGTACGTCACAATTTTTATTTGCACAAGTTGTGTCGAGCCATCCGTGTGCACGAGGGCAGGCAGGCATGCACGTGTGTGCAGTGAGTATTCCTGGCACGAGGAGAGATTTACAGTTCAGAGATGTGACACACCACGCAGGTGACATTAAAAACAGAAGCCGTGACGAGTGTTTTTAACAAGCAAGAAGTGGGCGATGAGCTTAACTGCCAGAGGGAGGATCTGCTTTCTCTCAAACCTTCTGCCATCCCCGCCATCCCGTATTATTTCCCGTATGGTCCCTGGGTAACGAGCGAATGACAGAGGACACGCTGCAGTCTGATCCCACTCGTTCGCCAAAGTGTATTTTGTGCCATCGAAAGACTGCGATTTCACTCGGTAGACTTAATTTTATACTATTGGCTGTAAAAGGTATGGCTTCATTCATTTAGGACTCACGTAATCGATGCGATTTATCTGTGTGTGTATATCATTGCGCTGTCCAGTCCAAAGTTGACACACGTGACAGTTATCGAGTGATGTTGTTTTTGAAATCGTTTTTTAAATTTATGAAATGTCCATGAAAAATAATGAAGTTATCAAATTAATTATTGACAGAATATGAACTTATTATGTTTTAAAGCTGCAAATGGGGTACATATGTGAAGCATTCCTTGAATGTATGTAAACAACTGAAGACATCACTGCACTTTCAGCTACAGTATTTTATTTTTATTTTTTAAAGTGCAACCCTACCGGTCCAGTCGTTCAATTTCTATAAAACATCCTGAGAACAACTATTTTGTTTATACAGCACTGGGTCCCAAAAGCATCACTTATCTTGAGAGTATGGGTTTGAAACAGCTCAGGCCTTCAATTGTGGAGTTTGTTTACCAGGTTTTTTTGGGTTTTTTTTTCATGTGCAGTTTGTGAGTGTGTTCAAGCATAACAGAGAAGAGGAATGTTCTTTTATCATGAGACTCTCAGATTGACATCAAAGTTATGCAAATAGGACCAATGTGGTGTAGTTGGTCGTGATTTCACCCCACAGTGAAATATAGTTTGCGTGGTGTAGATGTGAGCTTTGTCAGTGCTCTGTCTACGTTCTCTCTCTTTGACGTGTTAGCGTGTGATTGAATGTGCTATTCTCCTTAACAAATGCAGGTACAGCGGAACCCATATCATCTTCAATGATATTTAAAGGTCACACAAGCTTTAAAAACCACAGGGATGAGACTCCCAAGATTATACATGGCCCACCGCAGATACACACAGCACGCTGTTGCACGGTTTGCTCCTCTGCATCCCTGCAAATGTCAGAAAACTCAAAAGGTGCAGCTCAGCTTTCCGCTGAGACTGAAAAGAAGAGCTTCATTGAAAATATTAAATAATTAACTGTTTGGGTTAAAATTCATTGGGTCCTCTTTCATCTATAAACTATCGTTTCAATTTTGTGTGTAGATATTATTGTGGCTAAAAATGCCAGTGCGTGTACAACGACAACAGAATTATTTAGTATACTATTTCACAGAGGCTGAAGCAAGGTCCGTTAGTCTGTCACTGACGGACGCCTATTTTGCTGACAATTGAGTTCAGACGGTAAACAATGATGGACTAAGCACTGACGGAGTTGGGTTTTCGTCCGTCAGTGTCGTCGTCACAAACGGGGTCAAGTCCCGACGGACCTCTCTGTCCCTCGCCGACGGATTGCCTATTTTGCTGACAACTGACTGAAACACGACCCGCCTGTCTTGTGTGTTTGTTTGCAGTTGACGACAGATGGACTGGCGGACCGATTACAACATTTTGTAAATTGCCTACCTCTGGTACTGCCTCTATGTCCAACTCCAAACAATCACACTCCGTGCATTTTGAGTTGATAAACAACATGCAAACGCGAGTTTGTTCTTGATATTTGTTTGAGTCATGGGAAAAGTAAACCTCACCAAGCTGCTCGGGCTGGAGTGTGGGCTGTTTTGCCTCCGTATGACCAGAGTCAGAGTTTGGGCTGAATTACCAGCAGTAAGTCAGATTTATTTCCATCGGGGGTTGCACTCTGCCAAGGTTGTCCAGTTGTATCTGTTTATTACTTTTACAGACAGAATTTCTATGTGCAAGCTAGCTGTTGATAGATTTGGCCTCAGTATTGCGTCTTGGCAATAATCAACATATCAGCAAAAAGGCATCCATGTATGGCAGAGTTACCACAGCTGCGAAATGTCATTTTTTGCCCTTTGGTGGGTATCAAGAAACACATCACTGTATTTCTTTGATGGGCACAAGCACTTGGCCAAATTTAGTCTTGCATATTTTTCCCCCAGTTTCCTGTTGTCAGTGCATTTTTTTTTTCTTTATGAAGATTGCTTTTTGCACTGTTCAACCTGACTGAAGCGGTTCACATTCAAGTGTGAAGTCGGTGAAATGAGGAGTGGCGCCTCTAAATCTGAGGTCAGGGCACTCAGTTTTAAAAAGGCTATCTTGTCTCTTTAGTGTATCCAAATGATCATTGTCAGGTTGTCCGGAGGATTTCCAGCCAGAATTGGACTCTATAAACGTAGACTCTGATAGATGTCAAAAAATATATTTACTACAAAAAAAAAAAAAAAGGCACGAGGCTGACAAAGTACAAATATGGACACTTGTAAAATAACCAGGATAACAATGAGAACCAAAAGCTCTTGCAGAAGGCAAGGAAACATAAAAAAGGGGTGTCCGAAATCAGTCCTCAAGGGCCGCTCTCCTGTGTGTTTTCCAGCTCTCCCAGGAGCAACACACCTGATTCAAATCATCAGGATCGTTCAAAGTGCTGCTTCAGAGCTTGCTGATGAGCTGCTCATCTGAATCAGGTGTGTTGCAGCCGGGACTGCTACAAAACAGGCAGGACGGTGGCCCTCCAGGCCCAGAGCTGGACAGGCCTGTCATAAAAGGACAAAAGGATCAACTCGCAACAAAATACAATATCTATCCAATGAAAACCAAGGAAACTACTTACAATTGAAGATTCAAAACGAGGCAAGACAACTGTGACGCAATAACACGGGATGTCTCGAAACCAGCATTTGAACAACGGCTCTTGCAAGGCGAATTATCCGACGCTGAATGGTCGGCGTGAGAATCCTTAGTCTGATCATCATGAGTGCATGGGTAAGAGGTTCGCAGCTGAACGGAAGGTCCACCACTGCCACCTATTCGAGACGAAACGGAACGGAATCGTGACAATCAGGTTAAAATGGATTTGCAAACAATTCTTTTCTGCTTGGGGCGACCCGGTGGGCCAGTGGTAAGCGCGTCGACCTCACAGTGCAGAGATACTGGGTTCGAGTCCAGCTGCGGCCTTCTTGTGTGGAGTTTGCATGTTCTCCTCGTGTCTGCGTGGGTGTTCTCCGGGTACTCCGGTTTCCTCCCACATTCCAAAAACATGCATGGCAGGCTGATGGAACACTCTAAATTATGTGTGAGTGTGAGCGCGGATTGTTGTTCGTCTCTATGTGCCCTGCCTACTGCCTGAAGACAGCCCCGCGACCCTTGTGAGGATAAAGCGGATCAGAAAATGGATGGATGGATCTATTCTGTTTGAATGTTTTACATAAGATTCCAACTTCATTGGAATAGTTTATTATCGTGCATTAATCAGAACTGTCGTTGAACTGTCATCGCACTCGGTAAAAAACTTTTCACTTTAATAATCTGTTATGGTCTGTTGCCATTGCTAATGTCTTCACTGTGGAAGCTGGCCTGGGTAGCAGATTTTGGACTTTTTAGCCTGTGCTTAGTAACAAAACGAAAACCAAGATATAAGTCACTCACTTTAGCTTGTTTGTTAATTAATTATTGATTTTAGACTTGTGATGTGTGCCTCCTTACTCCCCTACCATAAAAACATGAAGTTCAGTTTTATGTGCGGATAGTAGCTGATTATTGGGTCAAGACATAACCAAAGTATTTTTTTTCGAGCACAAAGACAGGAAATCTATACAGTAAAATGAATAGCCCATTGAAAACCAAACAACTCAGATCAAAAACAGCTCATGGGCTCCACCCCCAAACAACATCCTATTAGATGCTTTTAATGTACTAAACAGAACATATGTTTGTTTCGTTGTCGATTGGGTCACAGATGCATCCAGTCCATTAGTTCAACCTGACATTTTGAAAACATCCTTTCGAAGAAACATAGTCTCGATAAAATGGAAAACGACTCGGTTGATGTATTAAACCAGCTGGCAGGGGACATAATGAAATATACCAACAAATAGCCACTCACTTAGACTGTCGAACAGTGTGATTGTTTGATAATTTAATTCATAATGAAAAAACACATTTGCTGCAAAATGTCCGAGGGGTGCCATTGAGTCCCTCTGAGAAGCAAAATTAAACTGGCGAGGCAAGTGATTGTCTGCCCTTGCACCCTGAAACCATGTTAATTCATCAAGAAGCAGACCACAATAATACACAATGGGTCTCCTGAAAAATTTATGGCATTCAATTCTTTCGAAAAAGATATTAGCTGAATACTTCTCAATCCTTAGACATATTTTGAAACAGTTGGCGACCGTCTCTGGAGCCTTCATTTGGTAGAAAGCCTGGCAAAGATGTTAGTTTTTTGTACTTGACAATCCATTTAAAGCTCCATTCATTTGGAAGTCCTGATTTTTGTTTCACATATTTATTTCTGTGTTTTCTGACAGAAATTAATGTGGTGTGCGATGTTTGCAAACAATTTTGAAATCGGTAATGATTTTCAATTTAAGGGGTTAAAATGAACTATAAATAGCGGCATTAATACCGTATGTGTTCTCTGTGGCTTTGGTTTTAATTGATTACAAAGGAAGGTATCTCAACAATTGTTCTTGAAATCTTGAATTCCATACTCGCATACCATTGTTGTGTAGTTCCCTCATGCTGTAACTGTAAATAACTGCCCACAAATCATGTTTTATTTGAGTGAATATGTAAAGATCTCAGTGAAAGGGCCCTATTTTGTTTTTTAGATTTTATAGATTTTGTGCAAATCTAGCTCTAAGCGTGTTCACACTGAGCACATGAATTTCTTTCTTTTGATGTTTTTGCAAACGCACGCAGTTAGACACAAGGGTTTGCACCGTTTGTGGGCATGAACGTAGATGACTTGCTTCCCAGCCAATGGAAGCGGCTCATCGCATTCACTTTAAATTTAGTGCAGGAGACACGCACAAAATTATATGGCGGAAGCAGAACTGATTCACTCGAGTCCATGCAGATGACTGAAGCGCACCAAGTACATTCATAAAGAACTGCAAGAACATTTCCACTTGCAGATCATGTAAAGTTGGCCCGGGCGATCACAGATCACCACTGTGAAGTTTGTGTCCATGTGTGACAAACTCCCAAATGCGCTACAGGAGGTTTACACCGGCATGAAAATCTAAATTTGACAGTTTTTACACCGGAGTGCAGGTATTAGCCCAATTCCAAAGAAGTTGGGACGTTGATTTGAACATAAATAAAAGCAGAATGCAATGATTTGCAAATCATGTTCCACCTATATTTAATTGAATACATTAGACGGTAAAGTCTTTCAGTCTGAACATGAACTATCCTGTCTTGGTTGTGTATTCAATTTGCAAATCATTTTATTCAGATTTTTTTTTTTTAAACACAACTTCTCAACTTCATTGAAATTGGGTTTATAAAATACTGCGGAACTAGACTCGCTGCCTGCAGTCCAGATCTGTCTCCCATTGAAAATGTGTGGCACATTATAAAGCGTAAAATACGATAATAGAGATGCGTTAGCTCAAGCAAGAATGGGAAATAATTCCACCTACAAAGCTTCAACAAACGGTGTCCTCAGTTCCCAAATGTTTATTGAATGTTGTTCAAAGAAAAGGCGATGTAAAACAGTCGTAAACATGACCCTGTCGCAGCCATAGCATTTTAAATCAAAAATGTATCACTTTAAACATTAAATATATTGTCTTTGTAGTGTATTCAATTAAATTCATCTTGAGAATGATATGCAAATCATTGCAGTCTGTTCTTACTTATGTAAGTGTGGACACAGGCACTCTTTTTGTCCTCATGCTCCATTCTGATTCGTTCATGAATATTTGAGGCAGCAAACAGTAATTTTCTTCTCCAAGTTTTTGTTGTTTACCTCAATGCAATCTGACATTTGATCCATCACTTGTGCTTGTAATGGAAATGCAATTAGGCCTGTAATTATTCTGTTTATGCCTATTCTATCAAAATCCTGACCGCTGAACACAATATCCTTTGACGAGTTCTTACATTTGAGGTCTGATACATTCTTTTCAGAAGGAAGACTAGTGATGTGAATATGCAATATATGTTGAAGTTTTAAGTAAATGGCTATTCTTTTACTTGTTTAATGCGGAACACCTCAAAATCGATTTGACTCTATTCCAATGAACTTCCGAAATATTGAGATGAATCCCTCATCAGTTACACAAACATCATTCTCGGTCATCCCATGTGACTGGACGGACACTTACAGGTACAGACAAAGCATTGCATGCTAATTCATACAAATGCATTATCGGTGAATGTAATGAGAGTTCAGTTGATGAGAGTTTAGTTTGTCACACCGTCACACTAAACACATCAAGCGCTTTGAATACATTATCAGCGAGCAGTTTAAGCCAAGCAAGTATGGAGAGCTATATCAGTGATAATTAATGTTCAATTACAGCTGGGTTGTCAAAGGGAGCGCACTGTTGGAGCCTCATCGACTGCCTCTGACAGAGCATGCCTCTGTCTGAGATCAATTAGATGGTCGCTCAGCCCAGCAGAGGGAATTTTAATTATGCCTGCAGATGTCGACATTGTGGCGAACTAACTTTATGCTGGTTGAAGGCGTTACGGGCACATGTAAGGAGACTCTCTTCAGGCGCTGGTATGCCATTAGGGCTTACTAATGCATCAGGCTACGAGACTGGAGCAGACTAATTTTGTGTGGGAGTGGGTGAAGCTGCAGTTGTGACTTCAACATATTTGCGGTGATAAAAATTCGGACAGGTCAGGAATCAGATGAATCCTCTTATCCTGATTACACATTTTTTCCTGCTTTGAATAATAGTAATGATTCACACACACACACACACAAAAAAGTCACTGAACCATTATTTGTAATTAAACATTCATATTGACTCTATATTCTGTTTTGTATGAATGTCCTCATGGATGTCTAATTTGAATAGCAACCCATTTTAGATTGAGAAAAAAACATGGGCAATGATAGTGAGACATGGAAGGATGTGAGTGGGAGGAACTAGAACCCAAGTGGTGTTTTGGATTGTACTTGATGAAAAACATGTTCAGACATAAGGGTGTAAAACTTTGGGCCAAGACACCTTCAGCCGCAGTTTGACATTGATGTTGTGGTCTTATCATCAGTTTTGCTGCTACTTCTCTGACATTTGGGTGACGAGAGGGGC
This sequence comes from Hippocampus kuda, assembly GCA_901007745.1. Lineage (NCBI taxonomy): Eukaryota > Metazoa > Chordata > Actinopteri > Syngnathiformes > Syngnathidae > Hippocampus > Hippocampus kuda. Next base: position 12,481 of record CAAKHF010016996.1, read on the forward strand.
GGCGCTTTCAACTGATCACCATCTGTTGGTGCATTGGCTGCGATGTTGATGCCTCTTTGACCTGGCACCTCAGTGAGTCAGTTCCTGCTGTAGCAGCAATCCCTGAACCCATTGGTGGACACTGTGATAAGGAATGCAGTCAAGCTGCAGGAGTCTTAACGGAACTTTTTGGCCTTCCGTGTTTGGGCTTAAAGTTTTCGCGGTTTTTTTTTTCTAATTTAAAAATAAATAAATACAGCCATATCGGCAGCCATATTGCAGGAATACGCATTGTTTGAGTTTCAGAGCCAAGTTGCTCCTCCTCTACATTGAGGAGCCACACAAGGTGGCTCTTGTGAGGGTGCCTATTTGATACTTCCCTAAGGTGTTGCGGACACATCCCGCTGATGTCCCGGGGATAATAGAGGGCATGCTGGAGAGACTCTATGTCTCAGTTGGCGTCTCAGGATCCTCCCAGAAGAGTCAGATGAAGTGGCTGGGGGGAGTAAAATCGGGACTTTCCTGCTTGAGCTACTGCCCCCACAACCAAACACAAGATAAGCAGAAGAAAATGGATGGGTGTGTAAATCTCAAGAATGCTCCAGTTAAAAATATTCGTTTATTTATAATGCAGTGTTTGAATATTCAGAGCTACTCACTTTTGGATGTAAGATCACTCTGGAGAGAAGCAACATTTGAATAAAAATATCATCCTTGCATCGCTCTCACAGTTGGATACAATGTTGTATGAGGCTGCCAGTAGTTTGTGACAAGTCTCGTTTTGCTCCAGTGAAACATTCCTAAAAATACTGCATAGGGCACGCATATGTGGTTCAAATGTCCCATTTTGCATAGAGTTGAGACGTTGCCCATTGGCGCTCAGGGGAATGAGGTTAGTTTTGTTTCCCAATTTTGTTCCCCTTGTATTTTGCCACACTCACATGGTGATTGCACACAGCTTCACAAAAGCTATTTAGGTCACCTTTCATCATCTAGGTTTTCTGTTTTGTTGGGCCGATGAGTTCTGAATCAAATGGACAGAAATTGAAATATTGAAATCCAACTATTGGGGGCAGTTAATTACAGCGCGTCGGATTGTCTTTGCGGATGAAATGATGACATTGTTGCCAGCTGCAAATGAGTTCGATCATATCACGAGGACTGTAACATTTATTATTGAATTGTAAATAATATTCTCTATAATATAAATTTGTATCTACTGTACATTCAGTGTCAACACTTTGTAACTAAAGCACGGTAGATCATTTTTTTATGGGTTTTTTTTTTTTAATCCAATCTATTGCGAGTGCTGCGTCGTATGGTCTGCCAATGCAAAGATGACCAGTTTTTACGATTAATGAGAGAGAAAATATGGTTGACGGGGACTGTACTATGCAGTCAATTGAACTCGATATAATGCCGAACGTTTTTTTTGTTTGTTTTATATTGCTGTTGCATTGTTGAGATGCTTCGGGAAGCAAGGCAATTAAATTGTCATCATGAATTGGCTCAAATTCTTAACATATGCCAGATCATGTTACATTACATTGCAAGGGTGTCTAATGTTGGGGCTGATAAATGAGAGTGATTGCACTAAGTCCAAATTCATGCATGAGAATATATAATTTTATATATATATGTATATATAATTGTAAATAGCACAGCCACCTTATCTGTATCTATATTTAGATTGCACTTAATTGAATGGTGTAAATTGAAACTGTAACATTTATTTTGTGAATTCAAACACTTTGTTTTTCTTCTTTCTTCTTTCTACATACAATCTTGCTGCTGTAGACTGTAAATTTCCCCAGTGTAGGACAAATAAAGGATATCTTATCTGATCTGATGTTATATTTAAATATATTTACAGTTACTGCCCAAGTGTGACAAGTAAGAATCTTTACATAATACTGTACATTTGAAAACAAGCGCAAGCTCCTACCGCTAACTCCCGTTACTATAAATCCCAGTCATCAAATAACGTCATAGCATCTGAGCTGTGCACTTCACTTTCATGCAAATTTTGCATCCCATGTCTTCCCCAAATGTTTCATTTGATCTCCGCTTTGATTTTTGACAGCTGCAAAAAACAATTTGGTCTCTGGATGATCTTTTCAAGTTCTCTTTAGATGTTTCATGAAGTGAAAACCACCCTAAATATACAGTATGAACGTCTTTCTACCTACGGTAATGTACACTGATCCACATTTAGAACTTTGGAGTTGCAACTGTCATCAGAGAATGATAAAATTGTCCCGTGGGGATTTTGGCCTGTAGAGACCTTTGAGCCTCTTTTGTGATTAAGGGCTATGCAAAAAAAAAAAAAGACTTGATTTATCACAAGGAAGATATCAACAAAACCTGGACACTTTCTTTGGGTTGACTCAGGTGATAAAAGCAGTGTTTGGGCATAGCGTGAAACCTTACCTTCCAAAATTAAAAAAAAAATCCAGCACAGTAAATCAATGACTGCAATAACAAATCCACCATTTTAAACTGGCAACTTCATTTTTATCTCTGAGAAATTAAAAACGCTTTAGGTGAAACATTCTCTGGTGAACATTCATTCTTGAATTTGCCTTCACGCAGTACATAATCTTTATGTATGCAAACGGTGCTCTTAACTCTCGTTCGTGAATACCCTGTGGCCTCACAGCTGTTGCAGCGTCGGGGAAACTGCTGCTAATGTACATGTTAATATGAAAATCTTTTCAATTACTGCAGAAAATGGCTCATTTAATTTCAAATGATTACCACTATTAGTGGCAGGGACACCCAACTGTGGATGAATTGGTAGCAGTTTAAGCACTCATTCTTCCCGAGGAGGTAAGTAACACTGCCAGATGGACGGCAGTGCACAAAGATGTAATCACTCACTTCCCCATAGGTCACAAAAGAGGAGGAGGGAGGGCGGGGGTTGGGGGGGGGGTGGAAAGGCTGGATTTGCAGTTTTAGTATTTAGTGTTAAAAATGTTCAAGTAAGACATTGGCTGTGAGTCTGTAATTCATCGAAACGAGGCTGGCAAGTGTTTGAATCTCCCTGCACATTGATTTCTCATCATTTTTCCGGACAAATCCTTAAACCTTTCTTGCATTGCTTTTGCCTTTTTGATCCAAGTCTATTTGCTCATTACACAGGCCCCGTTGTTTCAATTCGATGGCATTACCATTCCAACGCGTTGGGTGACTATCTATGAGTTAAACGCAATTTCTGAGTGAGAGAGAGACAGAGACAGAGGAGAGAAAACACACTTAATGGCCCCCTTGGGAGCGTTTATGACCTTTTAGTGATAGGAAGCTTGTCTTACAGCCTCGCTAATTTATGAGTGGAGAGGAAAAAAAAGTACTTTCTAATCATACTTGGCTTCTGTAGTTTTTATCCACCACGTACCGTACCAGCAGTAAAGTGAGCATATGCACCGAGGACGCTTGTATGTTCACTAAAATCAGGCACAATTGGCGAATTTCAACTCAATCCACCTCGCGAAATAATTAATGCCGTGAGTGTTTGCAATGACTTGATTTATTGACCATATCAACACATAACAAAGACGCAAAAATATGAACATCTTATCAATACCTAAATGAGTTCAATGCAGTTTACATGACCCCTTCTTCTCTACAAATAATGATAATAATGATAGTCGTACTCTGCTTTATTCCAAATTTGCAGTTATACAACACTTTGGTTCGGCGGCTAGTAACTCTGTGATCAACCTTAGATGAAGAGGACCCACTTCTCCGAAAAGGTCTTGCTGCAGTTAAAACTGACTCTTCCATAATTCTAATGAACAGTGTATAGCAGTGTTTCTCAAATAGTGGGGCGTGCCCCCCCAGGGGGGCGCGAGGCTTCGCCAGGGGGGGCGCGTTTGACCTCAGGGAACATGCTTTTTTATTTTTTTACTGTCCTAAAATAACTTGCAGTTGCACCTCCACTACGTTAGGGGGCAATGGCGCTCTCATTGGCAGAGTTTGCGCAGGGAGCATTCTCAGGGAGGAAATATGACGAGGCGTATGTAGAGTTTGGCTTCAATGTGCCTGCGATGGCAGACGAGGGAAGATCGATGTGCTTACTTTGTCTAAATGTTTTGGTCGCGGACAGCATGAAGCCAAATAAATTAAGGTGTCACGGAAAGACATTACACCCCAATCACGCTGATAAGCTGCTTGAGTTTATTTTCAGCGAAAACGTGCCGAATATTGCCAACAGTCATGCCACTTTGTGACTGCTACTTCAGTAAGCTAATAATACTGTACAGGTCCCGGCTACACATTGTGCAGGAGCCGAGAGTTGCTGTGTCCTGCTTCAAACCTCCCTTTGAAAAGCTGTGCATTGCAAAACGTGCTCATTGTAGCCATTAATCCAGACATCAGCTTTGATTTAAAAAAAAAAAAAAGGACAAATTCTTTTATATATTTTTGTTTTGCTGATTAACGTTTTTTTTTAAATATTGTGCTCCTGAGATAATGTTGGTGACTAGTTTGAATGCATTATTAGTCATTGAGTTTGTCATTTTATTTTTCAGTATCGTATGG
>CAAKHF010016998.1:0-11667 GCA_901007745.1 Hippocampus kuda
CCACAACATTCATCAAGGAGGAGACTCTGTGCTTGGTGGTTGCGCCTTCTCGGCAGCATGGGTATACCAGCACTGTTTTTGCCTGGGAGGAATGTCGGCGCCATTTGACTGTCGTTGCTGGACAGTCCCGGGGCGCTTGTGTCTTGCACCTGTAATGGGCAGCATTTTTCACAGCCCCGCTTTGTTCAGCGGAGAGATCGGCGCTGTTGAATGGTCTGCGGCTGGATGGATGTAAGGCTTGGGGAGCCGACGATGAGAAGAAAGGAGCGTTAGCGTGGAGCGCCGATGCGGATGTGGAACTGGGAGTCGCGGCTTGGAATTGAAGTGGATTTACATGGGACAGGAGATGTGAGCCAATCTCTTTTTCGTCAATGGACGCTACAGCTTCGTGTTTGCTTTCAAAACTTAGCTTGTAGCAGACGTGTGCACATTTTAAGCATGACGTCTCTGATCCACTGGTGAAAGGACACTTTGATCCTCTCCTCTTTCATCTATAACTGCTTCAGGCAACAAAGTGTATGCAGAAAAGTGGTGAAGATTGCACGACTGTCTTGTGTCCTGTGTGTTGTGTTGTGTTATTTTTGTTACTTTGACTTCAAAATGGCGCCGCGTGAGTGGCTGCCTTTCCAGCAGCTCCTATATTTTGTTGTTCTACTTCTTCCTCTCATAACTTTGCTGCTGTGAAATGGGAATTTCTCCATTGCGAGACTAATAAAGGTTTTTCTTATCTTATCTTATCTTATCTGGAATATCTGAAAACGTGTATGGCCATTTGGGAGGGCTAGTGCGGGTAAAGTTTCTGTTCTTTCTTTGGCCATGAAACTTATTTCAAGATCTCCAGCAGCAGGACGCGTGTCACAGAAGGGGAAATTTCCGACTGTTGTTGGTCAAAGTGGAACGCTGGAGAACATCCAGAATGTTCCGACGACGCCTGACTCATGGAGACACTTCCCGTCCGGCAGGTGACGCCGGCTGTCAGGACCCGGTTGTGTTTGGAAAGAACGAGATGACGCTTGCACAGCTGCGTCCACTTAGAGAATGAAGGAAGACGCCAGCATCCAAACTGGCGATGGGATAAATGTCCACTGTAACGTCCTTTTTAACACTTGAATTACTTTGCTTGCGTCTTTGCTAACCACAAGCATCTTTTGGGCATGAACGAGAGCTACTTTACTGTGTGGTGATCTCATTGCTGATGGAATGTTTCATATTTCCTTCCATCAAAACAATGTCATTTAAAAAAAAAAAGGCAAGCCCGACCTCGGATGTACATTGACGATTTGCTTTCCAGGGGTCTTCAGTTCACGACAGCTCCTACTGTGGCAACGTAGCCCCAATTTGAATGTTTGTCACTAACCTATGCTAATGGGAGTCAAGTCAAAATTCGCACTTGTATGAAAACAAGTGCGAATTTTTACTACTCGTCTGTGACCCACTTGTGGGTTCTGATCCACCAGTTGAGAATGACACCTTAAAAGCAGTATAGCAAGTTGTGACTCATGGAGAATTGTGCACTCGAGTCGTGGTGATGACAACTTCGCCAAAACGCCATCAGACTGCTCAAACTGATGCTTGTTTTGATGAAAGTGCTAATGCAGTGGCTAGCAAAACACATGTTAGCATTAGTTTGTGACTCGCTAGGTTGAGGTCAACTTATTTCTTCAAGCAGACTGGAGACAGAGGATTGGAGGACTCTTGGTCTGGGAGAGTGTATGAATACGTAGTCACACAGTACAGTAAGTCACGTTCAATTTTAAACGTGTGAAAATAAGAGTTACATCGCTGCCATGGGAACGGATCGCTGTCGTAAACCGAGGACCCCAGTGAAAATGGCAGAATGCGCCCAATGCGAATGCAAACACACTTGTGAGAAAAAGCATGAGAGTACAAGAACAATAGCTAGCCAGCTGTCATTATGAGTGTTTTTTTCCTTGTGATATCTTTAACAGACGTCTTTCTGGCTGACTCACACAGACACAAAGAACAAGCTGTAAAAGACTCTTGTCGAGCTGGAAAAGAGAATAGCTCGCTTTAAACAGATGTCTTTCAAGTTCACTCACAAGTCAGCTTTTTTGCTTTTTGATTTGGGGTTTCAGATCACTTCCTGTTCTTTTACTATCCGTCTGTCCATCATCCGTCCATCCATACCCATTATCATCACTAGCCAATCCAAGCCGACTTTGAGAGATGGGGTGGTGTCGGACAAATAAGAGGCGTCAATGAAGCTAACATGCATGTGTTTGGAATTGGGAGGCAGCTGGAGGCGAACTCCAGACTTGGTCACCATGCTACATTTTGATATTTCATTTAAATTTGAACTTGAGTGAATGAGAGTGATTTGATTGAGGTGTTGAACGCACCCTCCTTCGAAGATCTTGATGCGAGTTGGCTCGGTGGCAGACCGTTTGACCGAGACATCCTTCTCCACACGCTCCTCCTTCGGACGCTCCCACAACGCCACATCCTTCATCTTCCTTCCAAAATGGCTGATGTCAACCGGCATCAGCTCTGGTTTCAGCTGCAGAAGGAAAGTGTGTCATTCTCGATTCGTCTCACTCGATAACTGAATTTGAAATTGGAACATACCTGATCAAACCTGAGCTTCCAGGCAGCAGACGACACCAGCTTGCCTGAACTTGGTGGCGCCATGGCGGCCGTAGTATACAGGAGGTCGGTGTTCCTCCGCTGTTTGGACATCAGCAAGGCCAGCGCAGCCTTAGTGCTGAGATTCAGAGGGTTGGGGTTGTAGGAGCCGACACACCAGGAACTGTAGATAGAGCTCCGTGGGTCAGCCTGAGTGCTGTTGGGCTTCGTGTAGTTGAGGAAACACCAGCTGACCCTGCTGTTGGTGCGCAGGCTCGCAAACTGGATAAAGTGCTGGGCATTGGACACCTCAGTGAGCAGCAGAGTCTGTCCCGTTGCTCTGGAAACTCCTGGACTTTGGTGGGCAGCTAAGTGAACCATGACGTTTCCTGGGACTTGACTGGCCGCAGGCAGCTTGGTGGCGTCTTCTGCATCGACGGAGGAGATCATGGACTCGGGGCTGGCGCGGGGCTCATCCACATCAAGCTCCACAGGAGAATCTCGGCCACATGACACCGGTGAGGAGTCAGTGATGATCTGGAGAGGAGGAGTGAAACTTTCCGCACGGGAAACATCAGGCCGGTGATGGGCAGAAGAACGGATGGGAACCGTGATCTTTTTGGGCGCAGGGAAGTCTCCCAAGGGAGGAGAAGAGGACATCCTCTCACAATCCTCAGAACCGGGTCCCTCCTCAAGCTTAGTGCTGCCGTCGGTGCCGCTCAGCTCGACAGCACTCAACTCCTTAACCATCAGCCCAAACATCCTCTCCTCCTTAACCCTCTTCTGTTGCTTGGTCTCAATGAAGCGCTCCAAGGAACTACAGGGGGAAAGCATTCTCTTGCCGCCTCCGATGCCAGATCCGGAGGCATCCGTGGTGGATATGGTACCCGACGTCAGTGACAGAGGGATACCTGTGTTGGGGCCACAAGGTGAAGACTTCAAGTGAGGGGAGTGTAATGTTGTTCCATCTGTCTGTCCCAGGAAGTGAGATTGGTTGAGTCCTGCTCCAATTGGATCTCCTCCAAGCCCTGGAGATGTTTCACTGACTCTCACAGCGCCATTCGGTGAGGACACGTCGCGGATATTGGCTCTACTTTGTCCGACTAACCCTCTCCTCTGACTGTGAGCCACCAGCTGGCTAACGCTGGTATACATCACGCTGCCGTACGATGGCACGTGGGTTTGGATGCGCACAGGAACCAATAAAGGCAGCGAGGCGTGGGAGCCTAGGTTCTGTGTGGCAAAGATGGGTTGGATCTGCTGGAGTGTCCCGGCGGTACTGTTGGCCATCGACTTAGATGAGAGAGAGGCCAGGTTTGGCTCTTGGAATATGGCAGGGTTCATTGGAAAACTTGAAGTGTCTGAATTTCCACTGGGTGGTGGCTGATCTTGGAGCAGCTGTTTATGGAGTGCTGTTTGCCCAGACAAACTATTCGGAGATCGGCTGTGGAGCTTCTGGAGTTGTTGCTGGGCCTGGAGGGTCAGCCGTTGTCTAGAAGCCTGACTGACCTCGTGACTCCAGAATAGAGGCTGCTGATAAGAAAGGAACGGAGGAGCATTCGGATGCTGTTGGACGACTTCCCTTTTTATCTCGTGACCCGAATGCTCTCCCTCGGATGAAGATCCTTGGGTCTGGAGGTGATGCTGCAGGGACCTGATACAAAGGAAATATATCTTTTGTCAACAAAAATTTTAGTTTTAAGAAGAACACGCAGTCTGTCTAGAAGCTCTTACCTGCCGCAGTGAGGCTCATCCTGCAGACTGTCCTCACTGATACTCTGCTGGAGGTCATGCTGCTGGTGACCTCCAACACCTGAGGGGAATGGAAGCATGTGCTACTATGACAGAATCACTCAACTCAAGTCACATGACTTGAGTCAGGATTGGTTACCAATTTTAGGACTTTGGTCTAGCTTGGCTAAAATTTTGATAGACTTGGTGTGACTTTTGAACATTTGAAAAGCTGCCTTTTCAAGATAGTCGGTGTGTTATTAGTTTTGTCCATGAAAGAAAATTTCATTTTTACAAGCTTGGCAACCATGGGGACTTATTTAATTTTTGCCATAGTAACTTGGGAGTTGCGAGAAACTTGAAGGTTCAGATTTAAGATTTTCTCAGGACTTGCATGTGTGACAAACATCCACATTGCTGTGAGGACCCTACAGTCGAATGAGATTTCTACAACTTACCGACAACTATATTGCCACCTCTTTGGGTTCTGTTGCCTACGTTATTGCTTCTCTGTGGGGGTCCGGTCAGGCCAAGCCACACCCCTTGCTCCACACTCTCCTGTTTGATTGACAGCTCAGATCCTCCTGGTTCTTGGACTACTGCCTCTGGATAAACACTCAAGGAGGCCTGTAGATGATAAGATGTCAAGTGGATGAGAAACTGAGCCCTTGGTTTATCAAAGCACAGTAGTACTTGGACTCAGGGGCACCCCAAGTTTTTTCCGAGCTGTTGCTTGGTCATATTATTTTCTTTGTGTTATGAGCCAAAATTTCAAATCTACAGCTTAAGATACTCCTTCACTCCAGCGATGTGAAAAAGAAAATAGAACTGCAATACTGGAATGTATGGGAAAGGAGAACCACAAATAGTCACACACACACAAGTGGGCCACAATTCATACCCAGATGCTCACACACTGGCCAACTGACTAGATTTATGAATAAATTGAGTTAGGATCTAGGTCAAGCAACCAATGAAACTCATAAGTCAAGGTACTACTATAAGTCACCAAGAATGATATTTCCGATACCTGTCGGACAAGAAATCCACGGCGACGTTCCTTCATGGCAGAGGCACTGGTGTACAGCTCCCCCTCTCTGGATGACGATAAGCTTCCGTAGTCGAAAGACTTGCTGCGCATTTCAGGTACCTCTGAGGGGAGTGTGTGTGGCGCTTGTTCTGATGACGACCTCCTCATTTCCCTGTGCTGCTGGTGGCTGGAATGACCACTGCTGGGCACCGTCAGAAATTCAGATGGTTTGGCTCCTCCACCAGAGACTGTGTCCTCCTGTAGGTTCAGTGCAAAAACAAATGTGTTAATTAATCCATGGCTTTGGACCAGTGTCTTGAATTTACTAGTCTTCACGATGTGGTACCTGTTTAGTGGGTGATGCTGTCTTGAAGCTTTCATCTCTGTCAAAAGACATTGAGAGGGAAGAAGAGTGTGACAGATTGCTCTCCTGACTCGGGCTGCGAGACAGGCTGGTGCAAGTGGACTCAAAACTGGACTCTCCAGACGAATGATCCATGTCTGCAAGACGCAGCCTCTTCTTTTTAGGCGGAAGCTTCTCTGAGGGCATCTGGGAGAGGGTGTCACTCCTCTGTGGCAGTTGGAACTCCTCTACATGCGTCGGATGCTTCTCCAACTCCTTGTCCATTGGAGATTCTGAGTCTTTTTCATCCGTTACCCTGATCTCGGGAACTTGGATGTTGGGCTGGCGGACTAGTTTGTGCGGGATGGAGTAAGGCTGTCCAGGTGAAGCTGCTGCCGATGAAGACGAGAGGGAGGCCAAGTCACTGTCGCTCTGTGGCTGCTGATCCATACTCTCAGTTCTCAGTAGGGCCGACTCTGGACTCAAAGCATCTTCAAAGATATCTGAGTCAGACTGTTCCGAATACTGGCTGGACGGGGCTGAAGGATGATATCCTGACTGCTCAAATGACTCTGACTTTTCAAAGGAATTTGGCCGGCTGAGGGAGTTGGTGTGCTGGATGACTGATATGACATTTCCGGCTGCTTTCCTGCATTCTGAGTCGGTAAACAGAGCTATGTCCTCGGAGCACATGCTTGGACAGGTATCGAAGCTGTCTGACTGGCTGTGAGCACTCTGAAGAGAACCCTTGCCTGTCGGGGTGCCTCTGGACCCATCCAAACTAACATAGTCTCCTGACATCTCGACTGAACCACTGCAGCTACTGTCGCAGTGATCAGGACTGTCCTCCTCATCCCCAACACTCTTCTCCTTCCGCCTTTTTCTGGTGGCTATTTCTGACATGCTAACTTTCGTACCATATGGGCTATAGCCAATGGGCTCTGCAGTTCCTGAAGTGCGTTCACTGAGTTTCTTAGAGAGAGATGAAGTGAAATATTTGGCCACGTGTCCAGAGCCCTCCGCGTCTCCTGTGTGGGCTTCATGGGCTAAAAGTTCAACAGCCGCTTGTCTTTGGAGCCGACGAAGTCCCGGCTGGTAAAAAACATCATCTGACGTCATCATTTCGTCAAAGGAATGGCTGCCTCGAATCCCCGGGGGGACACTGAGATTCGGAGGAGAAGATGTTGGCATGGAGTTGCTCCTGATAAGAGGCCCTGAATCTGAAGGAGGTTCCAGAAGTCCTGCATTGCTCTGACTGGGTCCGGTTGGATAAAGTTTGGGATCTCTGGACATTCCCACATCCCCTCGTAAACAGATATGATCCTCAGAGATATTTGCTACTGTGACAAATTGCCGGGATCTGGAGTTGGGTCGGTAGTACCAAGTCCGACCAAACATGATCTCCTCATATGTTTTAACATTCGTATTTGGAGGGCTGATCTGCTGGTCTGCGCTCTCAGAACGTGAAAAGTAGCCTGAGTCTGTGCTGCCTTTGCTGTGAGGACTGAGGTGGTTTAGGGATTGCGTTGCAGTACAATTGGAATCCAGGCCTTTCTTGTCGTTCAGTTTCTGAGCCAAACGTGGTTTGACTGAAGGGGCGTCATCCAGTGAACGCCCTCTTCTACTGGCAAGCGACGTCACCATGTGGTGGGAACCTTTTATTTCCTGAAAGGATGGACACTCCGTCCCTCTGGACTTGGGAACAATCAAGATAGGCACTTTGATGGAGCCCGCAGGAAGTTCTTCAGCTGAGTCTGCATACGCTGGTTCTGCACCACCTACACACAGTGACAGATGGCACAAGATCATGTATTTCATCTATGAGAATAGGACTGAAGATCAGCAACACTGTCAATGCCAGATAGATACAATATGCTTGAACAGATTCAGAATGTAAAACAGGACAAATGCTTCCATTCAACCTACGTGGATTCCCATAACCAGGATGACTGAAAATCGACAAAGACAAAACTAGTCCCGATTACCTGTCGTCTTGTCAACTTCAAAAGAGATCTGCGCGATGGAGCTGTCTTTGTCTGTCAGTATGGTGGCTCCTTCCACTCCTTCCTCATCCGTATCGGTGCTTTGCTCGCCATCGGAGTGGACTTCGGCTTCTGCCCCGGGGGAGCCTTGATCCATGTCGCCACCACGGGAAACAGCCAGGTCCGAAAAGGGCACTAGTCCGGCCTTGATAGCGTGAGCATGAGATTTGCGATGCTTGTAAAGGTTGCTTTTAGTTTTGAAGGAAAAACCGCAGGGCACACAAGGGTACGGCCTCTCGCCGGTGTGCGAGCGAATGTGCTTCTTCAGAACGCTGGGCTTGGCGCAGGCTCGGCCGCAGTAGTAACAAATGTACTTTCCAGGCTTTTTGGGTTTTTGCTCCTTTTTGCCATAACACTCATCGCCTGGGTCAGGGCCCGTCTGGGAATACGGTACAAAGGAGCTTGGTAAACTTGGAGATTTTTGCCGGGGGAACCTCCCTGCCCCCACTGCGGCTCCTAGGGAGTGAGTGTGTCCCGGGTGTCCCACTGGGCACAGTTCGTCTGATGGCAACTGTCCGGCAAAGGGCAGGGCATGTGCCTCTAGTCCTGGTTGGGGCTTGGCTCCCGAGTGGAAGCGTTCAGTCTGTGGATGCTGAGGGTACGGTTGACCCAGCTGGTAAGGGTACCCCCCCGGAAATCTCTGAGCCAAGGGTCCCTGAGGGTCTTGAGATGATGGCGGGCCTCCTATTGCCCCGACCAATGAAGGTCCAGATAGCAGCTTCCCAGAATTCCCGGTGATGACGTAATTGTGTTGGAGTGCTAATGCCACGTTGGCATCGCCCGGTAAACTCTCACGGTGTCTCGCTGTCGGATCAGCAAAAGTGCTTCGCTTGGCGGTGGCGGAGGGCTCGGACGCCCACTTCCTTTGGAGAGGCATCTTATCCTTGGCGCCGTCCTTGTTTGGGCACTGCTGTCTGCCGCCGCCGCCACTGGCAGCAAACTCACGAGCGTCCATTTGTGAGCTGCGGGAAGGAGGCAAGAGAAGGGCAACGGGCACACGACTCCTGGAGGCTTACCGAGTCCCAACGCTGTTGGCCATGTTAACCCAACTTTTGATGGTGGCCATCGCAGAACAAATGGAGCAGGAAGTGTAAAACAATAAGTGTGAACTTTAGAACATAACATCAGACATCTCTTCCCATTTCTTCTTTTTTATTTTCTGTCCAGTTCATTTGAAGGCAGACACTTCTGCAGCTGATCTGGGGCGGGGGCAGAAAAAGAACAAGTGTGAAAAATTTTGTCCCTACCATATTGAAAGAATGCACAGCAAACCCTCGCTATTCACATAAGATTGAGTCAGATCACTAGCTTTTTCGCTCTTTCTGAAATGCCCTAATATACCACAAGATGGCATAAAAGCTCTGTCTAATTCTCCCACCATCTTGTGGCATCTTGTTGCCAAGGAACTAGGTTGAAGTGGAAGGATGAACTTCTATAAGACAGGCCAAAGCTATGGCTGATATAAAAATGGTGTTCATGCAGTCACCTCTGAATCACCTCTGCAATTTTCCTTAACACCAATTACCACTTTCCTATTATACAAGGCTTTAGCGCCTTCTTGTGACATTTTAGGGCACAGAAAGACCACAGAAAAATGGGCCCAACTGAGTTTTTCAGTGAATGCCTTTGGTTCTACAATGGTGAATTTCGAACAGGGAACCTCCAAAGAAAGTGGCAGCTCCCCGCAATCATTAATACTAACTTTTCAAAGTGCTCGTCGATGAGGATCGGCGTCTGCTCCTAAAACGCTCGGTCACACCTGCAACGCAACAAAATCAACTTGATGATTCATCCGCCATTCATGTGACAAGACAATGCAGCAAAAGACTCACAACATTGTCAACAGCAAACTCCCTGCTAATGTGAGCGTTTATTTGATTTAAAAAAAAAATCTTTCTACATCCATCCGTGCTTTTTCTTGTTCCGCCACTTGGCCCGCCCACCTGCCTGCCCACCCTCCCTCCACTCGGTGACTCACTAGTGCACAGTATACCCACGCTGTTCCTAAAAAGACACAAAGACCGAGATATAAATAGCTCAGAGGACGTGACGCGGGAGGATCATTGCAAGCGTGCGTATGTGCGTGCGTGTGTGTGTGTGTGTGTGTGTGTGTGTGTGTGTGTGTCTGATAGAGGGTAAGTTAAAGAGCGTTTGAAGCGTAGATGGTACCTGCTTGCTTCTGTCAATGCAGCAGCTGATGGGAAATCATTCCAGATCCTGGCAAATGGCCAGTATGTGGTAACCATGGCAACCACACTGCTCCATCCATCTTGACTGTGGTGATGTTTTCAGAAGGGCCCGGCTTTCTAAAGCCTCACTCTCCGTAATGGCTTCTTTGATTGGCACCATGCATATGAAGAAGCCAAGATCAAGAGTGCTTCGGCTTCGCTGTGGTGGTGAAAGCACATGCGCTTGCATATGGATTGGTTTTGAAGTCCATTGGAGAAATGGCTAATTAAAGTAACTTAGTCATAATTTGTTCTACAATAAAGTTTCAAAACTTGACTTTATTTCAACCCGCGATCTTCACTGAAGTTGTAATTTTTTCTCAAGTACATGCATCCTCCCAAGAATTCAATCACATTCAGGGGGTTTGTACAGTACATGTATGAAGGTGCTCAATTTGGTGCTGATCCAAATTTGAATAGTTTTGGTTTGAGCACACTATTTCTGTTCCGCTGAGTGTCGTTCTTGTAGCAAGTAGCTTTTGAGTCACGATCTAGTCCCGCTGTCCTCCGTGGTCTAGATTAAGATCGTAATACAATCGCTTTCTGAACATGTTAACTGTGGTTGGGTTTTATGGCGATGAGATTAAACAAATATGATAGGTGGCCCAGGTAAGGCAGTGATTACAATGGTATCCTTTAAATGGCATGTGTTGTTTATCCTACTGCTTGAGTCCTTTTGCTGAGTTTTGCAGTTCTAGTGCATTGTCCATGTTTTTTGATAATATAGAATCTATAGTATAGATGATGTGTATAATTTCTTGTCATGCTTATTCCTTCCCCATCTTCCTCTGTGTTCCTTAATTGTATTCTTATTCTTTCCAGACACAAAGTCAGCTGTGCACTGAATCTAATATGATCCCAAATGAGATCTGCCTTCAAAAAGATTCTAATGCTCAGTTTTAATTTCAGAAGTATACTCTTAACATTGTGTTTATGATCGTGAACTTCATGGCATCATTTATATCCTTCCAATATTTTAGCCAGCACATAAAAACACCAGATATTAAGATGCACATGTACTTCGTAATTAGTGCAGGGGTGTGCAACTGCTGGCACACACTCCAAGTTGAGTGACCCCTTGCACATGCTCAGACATTCCAGGGTGACAGCATTGCAGTGCAGATGATAAATGAATGATAGGTCAAAGGAATGGATGCAAGTTTGCCACTCAACTCCAACCAAGTCTCTCTCTCTCACTCTCTCTCTCTCTTTATATACATATATATAGGCAGCCTGTTGATTGAGTGATTAACGCCTCGACCTCACAGTGCAGAGGTACCGGGTTCGATTGCAGCTCTGGCCTTCCTGTGTGGAGTTTGCATGTTCTCCCAGTGCCTGCGTGGGTTTTCTCTGGGTACTCTGGTTTCCTCCCACATTCCAAAAACATGCATGGCAGGCTGATTGAACACTCTAAATTGTCCTTAGGTGTGAGTGTGTGTGCGGATAGTTCTTCGTCTGTGTGTGCCCTGAGATTGGCTGGCAACCAGTTCAGGGTGTTCCTTGCCTACAAAGACAACTGGGATAGGCTCCAGCACGCCCCTCGACTCTTGTGAGGATAAAGCGGATCGGAAAATGGATGGATAGATGGATGGGTGTGTGTGTGTGTGTGTGTCTGTGTGTGTGTGTGTGTGTGTGTGTGTGGGTGTGTGTGTGTGTGTGTGTGTGTGTGTGTGTTTGTGTGTGTAACAGTGAGCTGGAGCTCACCGGCGA
>CAAKHF010016999.1:3440-14376 GCA_901007745.1 Hippocampus kuda
TTGGGCTAAGGCTGAATAGCTACTTTCAGTTAGGCTGATCAGCATGTCTATGTCACTTGGTGGTCAACAAGTTATTGTAAATAGGAGACAGGTTAAATCTGATGCCTCCTTCACGGTTCAGAGAGGGTGAACATTTTTTGACAAAAATTGCTTCCTTTACTCCCCTTTCAAACCATCTCTTTTCTGTTCCTAAGATTTTTACTTGTTCATCTTCAATTATGTGGTTTGTTTCTTTTAAGTGTGCGTAAACTGTACTTTTGTTATCATCGTTACTTTGTGTATTTAAAATAACCAAATAACGTTGCCTGAAGAACGGCCCAGCTAGCTTAACGCTAACACATAATGGAAAACATCATTGATAGGCTCGAAGATAGCACTGATAGTCGTGACGTTATAACCTTTTTTAAGCAACCAATAGTTGAACTCAAACGGTGGTGCAGCATTTAAAAGTACATCACGCAGGCACATATTCTTTATCCTCTGCGGAAAAAAACCCCATCTAGAACTGTTAGTTTTTTGAACTATTTTATTAGCGTGAATATTCAAGACGTGCAGAATGTTACTGTGTTTTTGTTTTAGCTTTTTTTTTGTATTCCAGAAGAGTACATTTTTTAAGCACAGTTGAGTTGATGTGAACTTTTGACTGCAGTTTCTTTTTTTAATGCAGTTTTACTCACGCTCTTTCTTTTTGTGGCCGCTCTCAGGGAAAAAGAACAAGCTGCGCGTGTACTACCTGTCGTGGCTGAGGAACAGAATACTGCACAACGACCCAGAAGTGGAGAAGAAGCAAGGCTGGATCACCGTCGGCGAGCTGGAAGGATGCGTGCATTATAAAGTCGGTAAGCGTGAGCTGCACGGAACACGCGCCCTGTCGGCGCGAAGCGCAGCGCGGCGTCACTGCACGTGAGGACCCGAGAATGCTTCTCACGCTGTGCCGTGGTTCCAGTGAAGTACGAGAGGATCAAGTTCCTGGTGATTGCGCTGAAGAACTCGGTGGAGATCTACGCCTGGGCCCCCAAGCCCTACCACAAGTTCATGGCTTTTAAGGTATGCCGTAGCCATCGGTCCGAGAAGAACAGTGATTTTCAAGAGTGTGGTACTGGTTTTGTGCCGGTTGTTCTATGGGGGCTCCCTCTAGTGGTGTGCAAAGAAATGACGGAATTCCATTTTCAGACTGGACATTAAAGTAGCTTGAAGTTTTGTTTTTAATCTAGTACAGTAGACATTTTTTCACGACATTTCTGTTTATTTGACTTCTAAGTACAATAGGAACGCTAAAATTGAGTTTTTATTTTCCAATATGTATTCAAAATAACGAATATTTAGGTAAGTTGTAAGAGGTCCATCTAGGAGCATTCAGATAACTTTTATGAAGTATTTCAGTAGAATATTTCAGAATATAGAAGTGTTTACGTTACACTCGAGTATATCCAATAGGTCAGGCCTACGACGCAGCTGTATTTTAATGTTGGTCATTCCGGTGGTACTTCAGGAGCCAAGCATTTTTTTGACGCGATACTCGGTGTTGTTGAACTATCCCGGCATTCCATCAAAACAACTCTGAGCTTGCTCGCGAGCGTGTTTGACAGACACGAGAGAGGCTGGATCTCAAAATTGCTCCGTGTGCCTCCCTGTCTCGGTTGGCAGTCGTTCGCCGAGCTGCAGCACCGTCCTCAGCTCGTCGACCTCACGGTGGAGGAAGGCCAAAGGCTGAAGGTCATCTACGGCTCCAGCGTGGGCTTCCACGTCATCGACGTCGACTCGGGCAACCCGTACGACATCTACATCCCGTCGCACGTAAGTAGACTCATAGGAGGCACATCAGAGATGTTCTTTCAACAAAAATTGCTGTCTCAAGTTCCACTTCAAGGGTGGTCATGACCATCTGAAATATTATCTTAAGTCTGTGTATGAGAAGACTTTCAAATCGCCAGCCAATGCAACAATTCACATCCTCCTCCTCTCTGCCCTGCTCCTTCCCTGCCAATTTTGTTTTTCTTTCAGTGTGCCAAAGAGACCAAGGTGACGCGCACTGCCCTCCTCCATCCACCTCTTGTGTAGCTGTAGCCATGTGTTGCTGCGTAGATGTGTAGAGCGATAGTCAAAAAGCGCCCCCAGTTGAAGCACGGCGTTGTGCTACCACGTGTTCATGTGCAGTCCACATGTCGAGATGCATAGATAACGTACAGTAGCAGTCACGTAGAGCGGATGTGATGAAATTCATCTCGCCCCCTTAAGCACAAGGCTGGAATTTCAGCACTGTGCGCTAAGAACCAGGTATAAATAGAATATACTAGAACATAATACGGTATTATGGAAATTATTATTTGAAATGCATGAAAATTTTGTAATTTCCCCCCCCCCCCAAAAAAATTGTATTGGAAAAAAAATGATCAAACCCAACCTTGAAAATATCGAATGAAAGCGAATTGTGAATTTTGTATATCATTGTACCTCTGATCATCCAGCTGATCACTTTGTCTATCTATCTATCGATCTTGTCTGTCTGTCTGTCTATCTGGCTAGCATCTATGTAGCTGTCTGTCAAGCTAGCTGTTGAGCTAGCTAGTTTTCTGGCTGTTTGTCTGTCGCGTCGCCTTCTCTTTTGAAGTGTTTTCTATATTAATTATAATTACTATATGTCATGAATAATATGAAGTACAGTATGTCATGGGCTGAGATGAGTTTCGCCGCCATACTGTCATTCACTCATTCGTGTCATGTCCAGATTTGGGTTTTTTATATATATATATATATATATATATATATATATATATATATATATATTAGTTTTAATGTTTTATTTATTTTTTTAATGATTGAACACTACTTAAATATTTATTTTCATCCTTTATGCCTGCCTGACATATTTTTCATGACTTTAAAAAACAGCAGTTATGAAGCGAGAAGATGATGGATTATCTATCAGACAAAATAGATATGAATACCAGAGGGCCATCAAAAAGAGGCGAAAAACAAATAATTGAGAACCTGAGAAAGACGTGGAAAACACCTGCAAATAAAAATCTGAATCCATGTTTTGATGTCAAACCGAAACGTATTACAGGAAGCTTTTAACTGCGCTTATGCCTTAGCGTCAACAAACACGCTTACAGGGGATTAAACCCAAAATATGGCTTTAAATACCCTACTGGGATATTTTAATCGGATAGGGATTACGATTACATTTGACAGGTATTAACATCTTTGTGTGTGTGCATGTGCGTGCGCGCGGAATAGATTCAGAGCCAGGTGATGCCGCACGCCATCGTGGTGTTGCCCAAGACGGACGGTATGGAGATGCTGCTGTGCTACGAGGACGAAGGCGTCTACGTCAACACCTACGGCAGAATCACCAAAGATGTCGTGCTGCAGTGGGGGGAGATGCCCACCTCTGTTGGTAAGTGCGTGTGTGTGTGTGTGTGTGTGTGTGTGTGTGTGTGTGTGTGTGTGTGTGTGTGTGTGTGTGTGTGTGTGGTGTCGGACTGGCGATATCGATACGGACTATCGTTACCGTATCGATATCTTTTCCACATTTTCGTGTCATAAGCAAGGGAGACATTGCTGGGCACTGTCAAGCCATTGAAATACAGTTTACACACTTACTGGGTTTTGCACTAATACTTAACCATATTTATAATGTATTAGTGGATAAAATCCAGCAAACCTGTTCAGGATAAGCGGTGTGACAAAGCAGCACGGCGTTCAACTGGCTAACACGTCGGCCCCACAGTGCAGATGTGCGGGGTTCAACTCCAGCTCCGGCCTTCCTGTGTGGAGTTTGAATACAGTCATGATAAGGTCATGCATCTGATTGTGTGTAAAGAAAATAACAATATTGAAAATGTACATTTGACTCTGCATCTGCAGCCTACATCCACTCCAATCAAATCATGGGCTGGGGCGAAAAAGCCATCGAGATCCGTTCGGTGGAGACGGGCCACCTGGATGGAGTCTTCATGCACAAGAGGGCCCAGAGACTCAAGTTCCTGTGCGAGCGCAACGACAAAGTACGCACACATTCACAGAAGAATAAGACAACTGTCTTATTATCTCATTTAGCCGGACGCCTTTATGTGTGTGCATTTATAATTACATAGTCGGGAAGGCAGGAACAATGACTTTGCTTAAGTCAGCACTCAGCAGTCAGGAACAAGAACTTTGCTACAACCTGCAAAAACTGTGCCTCTCAGGAAGAATTACTTTCCAAAAATAATAAGAACTTTGCTAAATTCAAATATCAGGAGCAAGAACTGTGCTGTCAAGAAAAATAACTTTGCTAACATTGCCACTCAGGAGTAATGACTTTGTAAAATTAACATGCAGGAACAAGAACCTTACAAAGTCACCTGTCTGGAACAATAACTAAATTTTGCCGGTCAGGAACAATGACTTTGCGCAAGTAATTTGCAGCAATGAGAAACTTTCCTAAATTAACAAAGCAAAAATAAGAAACCTCTTGGCCAGGTAAAGGAACTTGGCTAACGTTGCTGCACAGGAACAGTGACTTTGCTAAAGTAACCCACAGGAACAAGATCTTTGGCAAATGAACACATTGGGAACAAGAATCGTGTTGGTGTCACCTGTCAGGAAAAATAATTTTTGCCCACATTGCTGCTCAGGAATAATTGCTTTGCAAAGGTAACATGCAGGAAGAACCTTCACAAGTCACCTGACTGGAACAAGAACTTTGCTATAGCGTGCAGAAAGCCAGAAAAAAAAAATGTCGCCTCGCGGGACTTAACAAAAGTAACCTGCAGGAAGATGAACTTTGCTGAAGTCATCTGTCATGAAGAACTTTGCTAACATTGCGTGGCAGGAGCAATAACTTTGCTACAGTAACCTACAGGAATGTTTCTGGAATCACCAGGTACCACGTGAAATTAATTTCTCTCTTTCTGTCTCCCGCCAGGTGTTCTTCGCATCAGTGCGCTCGGGAGGCAGCAGCCAAGTGTTTTTCATGACCCTCAACAGGAACTCCATGATGAACTGGTGATGACCTGCCCCCTTGGTCCAGCCTCGCGCTCCCATTGGCTGTTGCCGTCTTCCACCTTTTTGCACACTTTGCCTCCTCCCCTTCCTTTGCCGGTCTCGCCGCCCTCATGACTTGAAACAATCACACCAGGGCAGCGCCGGGAACACTTGATCTCCTCCTTATGATCCTCCTCTTCCATTTGCTCCTCCTCCTCCTTTTCCCACAAATCAAAAGATGACGTCTGCGTCCCTTTAAGAAGAAAATCGCACACTTCCAACCTCATTCACGACCCCCGCCCCCCTCCTCTTTGTCATTCTTCCACTCTTCAAAGGTGCTGCATTAGACTTGAGCTGTCAATCAACAAAGAGCGTCTGTGTGAAACTTTACAGCACACGACTGCCCCCGAAAAAAATTGTGTGTGCGTGCATACGTGTGCGAGTCCCGTTCCTCGATTGCCGTCTCTGTGAGGGGCAAAAAAAGTCTGTGTTGTGCGTCCAAGTGAAGTTTTTTGTTTTTGAGCAGGAAAGTTGACCTAACACAAGTAGACGAAAGTGACCGTTGCCACAATTGTATCCCACCGCCACAGAGACGGGATTCATTATTATTCTTTGACGGTAGATTATTGTTTAGGTATGTCAGGAACAGGAACATTGGTAAACTCACTCAGCAACTAAGACTTTACCAAAGTCACATGTGAATATATATCACTCAGCAGGAACAAGAACTTTATGAGAGTTGTTTGTCATGGACGAGATGTTTGCTAAAGTCACCTGTCAGGAGCAAGAGCATTGCTAACATATGTGAAGAAAAAATGCTTTGCTCAAGTAGCCTGTCAGGGACAAGAACTTCAGGAAAGACGCTTATCAGGAACAAGAACGTAAGGAAAGCTACTTATCAGGAACAAGAACTTTAGGAAAGCCACTCATCAGGAACAAGACAAGTCACCCTTCAGGAACAAGAACATAAGGAAAGCTACTTATCAGGAACAAGACCTGGGTTAAAGTCATCTGTCAGGAACTTTCGGAAAGACACTTCTCATGAACCAGAACATTCGGAAAAGCACTTATCAGGAACAAGAACTTAACAAAAGACATTCATCAAGTGCAAGAGTTTTGGTAAGGCAGCGTGTCAAGAACAAAAGCATTGCTAGCTAGCCTCACCAGTCAGGAGCAGGAGCTTTGCTGAAGTATCCTGTCAGGAATAATAACTAAATAATAACTGCGAAACTCACTCATGAAGAACAAAAACTTTGGTTGCTATCTGTCAGGAACAGGACACATTTCAAGGCAGCAACTTTCCGAAAGTGACAGGAACAAACTGCAGAAACAAGAACTTGGCCATCGTATTAGGAGCAGAAACCTTTGTTAAAAATCACCAACCTTTGTTAAAAATTAACAATCCGTCATCTGTCTTTAGCATTGCTAAAACCACCAATCGGGAACAACAAAATCGGCAAAGTCTACCATGACGAATTCGCCGGCTGACTTGTCAAGAACAAAAACATTGCTGTAAAGTGCAACAACTGTACAATTGCCAGTCAGAAACAGGAACTTTGGTAAAGTCAACCGTGAGACAGGATTTGAAATCCATCTTAATCTGTCAGGAAACAAGAACCTCAGGAAAGTCACTTGCCAGAAACGAGCACTCTGCCAAAGTCACCTCCAGGGGCAAGTGACTTTGCTAAATCATCACGAACAATATCTTCACTACCATCCCCTGTTGTTTTTGTATACACACATGCATGCACACAAAAAAAATAAAAAATTGAATGAGCCAACTCGGCCTTCATGATTGGACGAGTTTCAAACTGAAAAAAAAAAACATGCCAAATGATGTGTGGTGGGATACATTGTGGATGGTCTACAAACTGATTTGGTTACGTCGGATTTGCGCCGACACGCTAACACGTTTCAAATTGTTTAATTATTGCTAGTGAAGTTAATGACCACCTCAACCATGTCGTCGCGTACTGTACTAAAAATGGCTGTAGATGCACAACAGGCTAACAGGCTAATGGTTTAGCAATAAAGAGCCCTTGTCTTCCCACTGTGTGTGAGTGTGTGGATGTGTGTTGTCCATTCCGGTCAATACACTGAGTACTTTCAGACAAAACTACTGTAATGTTTTATTTTGGCGTGTGTTTTCATTTTTCATCTTTATTTTAAAAAGACTAATCGTTCTGTTTGAGGGTTTGTTTTGTTTTGTAAAAGAGACACTGGAAGAGAAATAAATGAAAGAGTAGAGCCATGTTGCTGCTCTGTATCTTTTTGTGTGTGTGTGTGTGTGAGTGTGTGTGTGTGTGTGTGTGTGTGTGGGGGGGGGGGTGTGGGGGTGTGTGTGTGTGCACATGTGTGCACGTGTGTGCGTTTGTCCATTTGGGTCATTACACTAAGGAGTCAAATGTTAGTCTCCTCATCCCGCTGCGGTGTTTTTGCCAGTGTTAGACTTTGTCCACCTTGTGAGTGTATCATTAACCAGACTGAGTGATTGCGTCAGCTGCTGAGGATTTTTTTTTTAACTCGATTAAAACGTGCCGCATATCCCTGCCTATAACCTTACACCGCATTCTACATCCTAACACGCTTCTCTGCCCCGATTTGGTTTTGCTGTTTTTTACACTGAGTTCTACATCTGTGTGTGTTCGTGCAAAAGTTGGAACAGTCACCTGCAGGAATAAGGACCTAATGAAAGTCACCTGAGCGGAACAAGAAATTTGTAAAACTTGCCTGAGAAAACACGCACTAACCTGCCAGGAAGAAAAACTTGGCAAAAGTAAGGGACGGTTTGGTAAAGTTACCAGTCAGGAACAGGAACTTTGCCAAGGTCACCTCTCAGGAACAGGAACTTTACTGAAATCATGTTTCAGGAACGGTAACCTTCCTAGAGTGACCT
This sequence comes from Hippocampus kuda, assembly GCA_901007745.1. Lineage (NCBI taxonomy): Eukaryota > Metazoa > Chordata > Actinopteri > Syngnathiformes > Syngnathidae > Hippocampus > Hippocampus kuda. The sequence continues at coordinate 11,308 of CAAKHF010016999.1, forward strand.
GCCAAGAACACACACTTTGCTATATTAATGTGTCGGGAACAAGGGCTTTGCTAAAATTAGCTATTAGGAACAAGCAAGAACTTCGCGCTAATTAGGCGTTGCATTTATGTTGACGGGAATTGATACGAATTTTTCAATTCCAATTCCATCACCGAAGCTTATCAATGTGATTTCTTAATGATTCTGATTCGGTGAGGGAATGAATTTATACAAATGGGTTTGTTTGTGCTTCTTTTGCATGTATCTAATCCAAAGCAAAAAAAAAAAAAATTTGCATTTGCAGAAATGCATCCACACATACCCATTGCCAAATATTTTTACATGATATTATTACGATAACAACCTTGCGTGAATCACAAATATTCATTCTTGGATTTAATATCGTTCATAAAAATGAAGTCATGTCATTTGTCTCATGAAAACTTTCTGAAGACAACACATGACAATTATTAAACAGTTATTTGCACGTGTTTCATTGGGGTAACCAAATCCACTGAAGTTTTTGTGTTAAAAAAAAAAAAGAAGAAGAAGATAGTGTGCATAGATTACTTTGACGTCTTGGGCTTTTGCTACCTGAACTCGTGCATGTTGTTTGTCTTTGTGTGTGCGCGTGGTCGGTCACTGGACATTGATCATTAGCTCGCCACCTTCCTGATCTCCGGTGGCTGACACTCTCGGACTCTTGATCATGGAGCCCGGAAAGGTAAGCTGGCATTCATTTCAGCAAGCATCTCCTTCCAAATGGATTTGGTTTCAGTTTCATCAATTGGCGCAGGAGCTGACGGCCACCTTGGCGCTGGCCGTCTTCACGGCAGTGTTGGGCTCCCTGCAGTACGGCTACAGCCTGGGAGTCATCAACGCCCCGCAGCGGGTGAGTTGAGCACGGCTCCTTTCGTGGTTTTTCGTTGTGCGCGCCACAATTTTCGCTCTGCTCCTCTCTGAGCTAAGCCAAGAAATTGGACTGTTTTTCCTTGGTGTGGTCCACAATTTTAACTTTGGTCTGATGTTAGCTAACCCTTGAAATTCGTATTTTTTTTTTCTTAGTGTAGTCCACAATTTTAACTTTCCTCTTCTATTAGCTAACCCATGAAATTCGCTTTTTTTCTTGGTGTGGTCCACAATTTAAACTTTCTTCTTCCATGAGCTAACCCATAAAATTCGCATTTTTTTCTTAGTGTGGTCCACAATTTGAACTTTCCCCCTTTACTAGCGAACCCATAAAATTCATTATTTTTTTTCTTTGTGTGGTCCACAAATTTAACTTTCCTCTACTATTAGCTGACGTTTTTTTTTTTTTTTTGCACGCTAGGTGATCGAGAGGCACTATGGGCGCTCGTTGGGCGTTTGGCCGCAGGAAGCCGACCCCATGTCGCGAAACGCCAGCCGCACGGCAGACACTGCGCAGGAGCAGGTTCATCCGACTGTGATCATGTACTGGTCCCTGTCGGTAGCCATCTTCTCGGTCGGTGGCGTGCTCTCCTCCTTCCTGGTGGGATTCGTGGGAGACTTCAGAGGCAGGTGAGAAATCAACGGAGACGGAAACAAACCACCCCCCAAAAAATCTCTTGTCAGGAACGAGGATTTTCACCAGTCTGGATATGAGTGGTGGAGTGTCAGGAACAAGAGCTTTTTATAAATTCACGTGTCAGGAACAAGAACTTTGCTCGAGTGGAACATAAACTTTGGCAAAGTCATGTGCCGCTAGCAAAAAACTTTGCTCAAGCCATTTGTCAGGAACAACAACTTGGCTGAAATAAAACCTTTGCTCAAGAACATGTCACGAATAACAACTGTGTGAAAGTCGATTGTGAGGATGAAGGACTTTGCTCGGGTGGCAGGAACAAGAACTTCAGGATTTAGAAACAGGAGCTTTGCTAAAAGTGGAAATGGAAAATAAACGTTTGACAAAGTCACGAGTTAGGAACAAGAACTTTGTGGAAGTGCCTGGTCAGGAACAAGATGTTTGCCGGAGTGGAAGTCACCAGTCAGGAAAAAGAACTTTGCATAAATAACTGGTCAGGAACAAGAACTTTATGAAAGTTACTTTGCTAAAAGTGGAACACAAACTTTGCCAGACTCACCTGCCAAGTCTCTTGTTCGGAGCAGGAATTTTGCAAATGTCCCCTGATGGGAAGACGGACTTTCTTTAGTTCGTTTTCAGCAGCAACAGCTTGAGTGAAGTCACCTGTCAGGAACAATGACTGTGCTTACTTTTAAGAAGAGGGTGTGCAGCATGGCGTGAGAACCCCAAATTATAGTCACTGCTGCTTTGATTGAAATGTCTTGTATTCTAACAATGCGGTGGCAGGGTGAAAGGAATGTTGGTGATCAACGTGCTGGCAGTGGCTGCCGGACTCCTGATGGGACTGTGCAAGATGTGGAAGCCTCACCTCATGGTCATCGCGGGCCGCGCCATCATGGGCTTCTACTGCGGTGAGCAGGACTTTTTTTTTTTCTTTTTTGCGAAACGCTTCGGGCAAAGGAACCAACCTATATCACTGAGACTTATTTTTTTTTTGCGATACAGATGAAAATGATCTCGGGGCTATTTCTGATCTGCGCAACATGTGTTTTAATCCTAATATAACTGCTTTATACTTCGTATAATATATTTTTTAAATCTCTTAAATGACTTAAATGAATAAACTTTATTCTCAATGGCATAAAAAAAATTCTCATAATTTTCTCATCACATTATAACGATTATCTTTTTTATCTTGCAGCAGAATCTCAATATCTTTCAGTGCAACTTTTTTTAAGTTGTAGTATAACAACGATATTCTTCATATATGTTTCTAAAAATCTCATCAATTACAATGTTATTCTCAATGACATTAATTTTTTTTCTCATAAAAGTGCAACTTTTTCTGATCCTATCTCAACTTTATTCTCATTGTCTACCTTTTTCCCCCCTTGTAATATAGCCACTTTGTTCTGCTAAAATGACACATTCTTTATCCTCATATGACAACTTTATTTTCCTTCATTCCAGTTGTCATGGATCATGACTGACTGACTCTCAACCTGTGTGTGTGTGTGTGTGTGTGTGTGTGTGTGTGTGGCGACGCC
>CAAKHF010017000.1:11094-25919 GCA_901007745.1 Hippocampus kuda
CACAAGATGCTAATGCAATGAAATAACTAAAGCCGCCCTTCACCAGTAAAAAAAAAAAAAAAAAAAAAAAGCACAACCACAAATACCTTTGCATTTTTGTTGACTGTTGATTTCACATTTTTTGAAAAACCAAGTCACTTTGTGTCAAAATTCGGACTTCAGTCATTTTACTGAGCACTAGTATTTGCATAATTTCTCACGTAAAATTGACTTTCTAAACGGGCATCAGGGTTGTTGTCGTGATTAGCACACCTGCCTCACAGTTCTCAGGTTTTGGGTTCAAATCTCAGCATTGGAGTTTTCATGTTCTGACGTAGTGACTTGAGTGGCCCTCACCTGTGGCCTAAAATAATGATCACCTTTATACCAGAGCAAGACTGCAAGAATCAGAGTGTCCAACACCATTCTTAACAATGGGAACATTTATTTGAACAGGAAACAAAGATAAAATTACAAAATTACAATGGCAGTAACGATGAGCAGAAACTCTCATTTCGTCAAAGGTTGTGCAAGGTAAGAAGGTCCTGGAAGGGGAAAAAGCATTCCACACCAAAATGACTGTCTGAGCGAAAGTCAATGAATGGCAATTGTTTTTTTGGGGGGATTAATTTTCTGATTTATCATTAATAATTGTTACCTGGAGGCCTGCGTTTGTGGCATCGCTGTGCTTTTGGTGTTTCATGTACTCCTGAGCCAGCCAGCGGGCGTCATCTCGACTGAGGAGCACATCAAATCATCAACAGTGTAACTTTCAAGACGACGGCGCTTTTCATACTGTGTCGGATGGGAAATGCTTTTAATATCGGGTCTGAAGAGACTCGTGTGATTCTAATCATCGGACACAAAAGAAGTAGGAAGGATAGCTGTAGGAGAGATTGATAATTAGATCAAAAAGCAGTTAGTAGTCATAATTTGGTCCAAAAGTAGTAGTTCGGTCTGAAGAGAAACAAATGAGACAAGACTTGATCAGTATGTCCCATTTAAAAAGACGGGTAAGATTAATCATCACATCCGAATAGCTCGGGTCCGAAGAGACGTGCGAGAAGAATGATCAGACTCAGAACTGTAGAGTAAGTTTTGAAGAGACACAGGTGAGATTAATAATCAGATCCAAAAGCAACAGATCAAGTCTGAAGAGACGCAGATGAGACGAAAAAAAATAGACTCAAGCTTTAGACTTGGCTTGTAGAGGAAAAAAAAAAATTAAAAATCTGACCTAAAAGTACGTCTGCTCTGAAAAGACAAACGGTAAGGCTACAAACTTCTGCTTTTGGGTCTGAAAAGACGACTTGTTTGTTGCAAAATATTACCATATGAACGTAATGTTTAAAGCACCATTCACCAAGTGTCTGTTGTGGCTTCACACACTGTGTAAGCAGATGTGGATTACGCAATCATAAAAGAGGAAATTTCTTCTTGAGCAATACGCACGACAGCTGTTGTCACAGCAAATGTGACAAGCAACACCCCGAGGCCGAAAGAAAACAGACTTACCGGTTGTGGTTGATCAGATGATTGATCAGGTCCTTCACTTGGTCCGGTTGGCCGCTGGTCACCATCAACTTCTTCATGTGCGTGAAGTGATTGGTCTTCACGAGCTTGACATGTTGACCGTGTTGAGTCATGTACGTCAACACGGTCTCCCTGATCTGAAAGGTCAAGACATGATCGAGTTATCCCCCCACATATTCGTGATTCGCGATTCACCAATTCTCCTTGTCGTGCTTTTCCTTCATTCGCTGAAAAACTCACCTATCCACATTTTTGTGCTTTCTAAAAACAAAAAGGGGCCAGAAAATCCTTCACAAAATAAGAATTTGTGTCAAGAAAGTCAAGTGGAACTTTGACTTCAGAGTCAGGGGTAATGAAGGTACTCGAGTGCCCTCGCAAGGACGCTGACAAAGGGGCCAACTCGACTCCAACTCCTGACAATCACGCAACAAGCCACGCCCCTTAAAGGCACACATTCAACACCCAAACACTGCGGTGCATGCAGTAATTACAATATAATGTCAACGTTTCTTAACATGCTCTTTTGTACAATACATATTTGTGTTAATTTCGTTAAAAAAATAATCATATTTCATTTCATTGGGGGGGGGGGGGAAAGGTATTCACTGTACCAGTAAATTGGCTTCTGAGGTTGGCTCACGGAACACATTAAACTTTAAATGTCTTCATGTCAGGTCTGAGGAAGCCTGACATGAAAAATACTGGGCCTTTTTCCCCAAATCAAATCATCTTTAAGCCATTTATGACTTTTAAATTCTATTCAACTTGTTTTAAGATTTACTCTTTGGAATATTAATATAGACCAGTGGTGAGCAACTTTTTTTGGGTGTGTGGGGGGGGGGTTTCGCTATCGACTGAACAGCTGGATTTGGATGATGTATTCTGAATGTTAGCAGCTAAATAACAATAATGCTCTTATCGCATGTCTTCACCGTGTGAGAATCTTCTCGCCATCGGACAGGTTCACAGCTTTTCGTTTCCTCTTTTTCACATCTTAACTCAATCAGGAGATGAATTTGCACAAACCACCAATGTTCAACAAAAACAACACCGGTCACTTGTTGCTCGGCAACAGTAAATTCAATCAAGATGATCATACTGAGGCAACAACTCACCTGTGAGGGAATTCCAGCAAACTCTCCCGTATTCATCAGCTCCTGTTCCTGCTCCAGTACAGTGAGTGGGTCGTGCAGAGAAAGAAAGCCCTGCAAGCACCAAGCGGCGATTTCACCAGTAGGAATTGATTGGTCAGATAAACGGTAAAATTTCATGGTCAGGTCTGATGAGATGCAGGTGAGACTTTGAATAAGAGCGTAAAACAGGTCACGCACAAAGACACTTTGTTGAGACGAAAAATCAAGAGCCCAAAGAAGCACGTGGAGTCCAAAGAGACACAAGCGACACTTTAATAAGACCCTAAATCAGCAAGTTGGGTCTGAAGAGAGGTGAATCTAATATTGATTTATATTGGTATATATTATGTGCTTTGTTATTTCCGTGTGCAGAGCTGCCGCCCCCCCCCCCCACCCCCTCCTTAGTACGGCATGTTACAGACCAAACCTGTAACCGAATCATAATATGCAATGTCTGCACCATCCATTTGAAATAATGTTCTGTTTGTAAATAATAAAGGGATGGAAATTTGGGTTGACTTTTTTTTAAATTTTACTCTGATGAATCAATCACAAAAAAAAACCTGACGGATGAATTGATTGTTAAAATACTTAGCGAGCAGCTCAAAAATTTAAAAATGCTCAGCTAATCCATGTGATAGGCATCGTAATCTGCATCAGCCGACTTCACTCATGGATGATCAGAGTCGGAATCAGCAGCACAAAACACCCTTCCATGGACATGGCATGTTCACCTGAACCTGTTGATCTTTTTTGCTGGCACAAGGGATAAGCAGGAGCGTTCCAAGAGCAAAAGCCAACAGATGGAATTGGGCGAAGCCTTTGGCGATTCCTATCAAGTCTATGCTTAACAACAGCGGACACCTGGGGGATGAAAGCAAAACAAATCAGCAAATCCAAGTCGACCTCCTCGCGGTATGTAAACAGTCCATAGAAAGACAAGAAGAGGGTGTACTTTAGAAGGAGAACAAAGTTCCTGGAGAATGTCGCTTGTTGATCCGCACTCAACGGTAAAGAAGCTGAAACCAATACAGAGATTATGTACATGACTATTCTATGTTAGCGCTCTACTCGCTAAGTAGCAGATGTCTGAAAGTGTGTCACAACAGTCACATCAATGCTCCTCTACATCAGACCGTTTATGTCATTTTGCTTTGTATGTTAGTATTATGGTAGCGGACTTTTTTTTTTTTAAAGATGAAATAACATGGTTTGGGTAAACATTTTGGTGTTTACATGATACAATGTTTGGAGAACTACTCAAGCAAGCCTTTTCACTTCCTCAAAGTGATGTTATATGAAAGTCTCCTATTTTTAAGACAGCCAGAAAATGAGAAGCGGCATTCAGGAATTCTTTAAAAGTGCGCTTTTCAAGCGGAAGTGGTGAAAGCGTATCAAGATTCTTTTCTTTCCGTGGTCTCTGTGTCCCTTGTGATAAATGAGGGTCAACTGTACAAACAGTGATATGAACCAAACTATATGACATCATGAAATGAATACCTGAGACAAAAGGTGCAAGTAGTAGACTCTTCCAGGCCCTGGAGAAACTCGAAATCTGGAGAGATGAGAGAGCGAAAACCCATGAAATCTGTCAGGTGTTGTTGATATTAATTATTAATTTTATTTATTTTCAACACTACCTCCCACAGGGCCGGCACTGCAACTGCTGCCTCCAGTACCTTCTGGAGATCACCAATCTGAGGAGAGAGGGAACAATTTTAGTTTCCTGCACATTCACATTCGCACAGGGCCTATGAGCAGTGTGCGATGGTGTTAAAAATTATTTTTTGAAGTGAATTTCCTCAAATAATAGACAACTCATTTGGGTCTGAGGAGAGACAGGTGAAATGAATAATCAGACCAAAAAATAGTTGGTTGAGTCTGAAAATATGTGACGATAAAATTGTTAATTGGGAGTGAAACGCAAGTGAGTTCTGAAGGCAGAAAGCAGGACCTGAAGCAAAAGAGAGAAAAATGTGACACTTGTCATATGAGCTGAGAGAAGAAAGTTGGATCAACAGTAAAGAGTCAAGAGAGACACACACGTAGTAAGATCATTCCAAAGTCGAGGATTGGATCTGAATTGACACGGATGAGTCTTGGATCAAATCCAAAAGCAGGAAGTGTTAAGACACAAAGGTCAGACTAAAAATTCTACCCAAAAATCGCAAATAAGGTCTAAAGGGCCACAGGGGGAGATGTGAGACTATCAGACCAAAAATTCGACGACTGTGTCTGAAGAGATAACAGGTGAGACTAAAAATCTGACCCTGGGGCCAGAAAAGATATAAGGGAGAAATAGGAGGACTAAATTAGATGTTTGAGTCTGAAAGGACAAATGAGACTAATAATCAGAAACAGATGACACGAGAGATTAGACCCGGGATGTCTTGGGTAGGGCTGAAGAATACGTAGTTGCAAAATCAGACCCAGAAGCAACAGCTTGTGTCTGAACAGTGACACTGGGTGACATTCAATCAATGAAAAAAGGGGAAAAAAACCTGGTTGCAAACCCCCTTTCATCCTAAAAGAAGCCCGCCTTCTACATAGAACATTTGCGTAACGCTTTCCGAAACGTGAATATCCTGACCAAGTTGAAGCAGAGCATTTTCTGAAGAAGACCGTTCCACAGCTGAGGGTCGTAAACCTTGTACTCCAGGCACAGGTCTGCCACCAAGCACAGTGCCTGAAAACACAAAACCTTACTTACCACCCTCAGTGGCAGAATCCCCCAAGCGCAGGGCGAAGCAGGCTTTGGAGCTCAAGGGCCACATTTTCAGAGCAAGCAGAAAGTACCTGTGGCTCGTGGCTGTGATTCTTCCACAGTCCTTTTATCAGGCCCTCTTTGGGGCTGCTGAGGAACGACTGCACCGTGTAGGGAACGTTTAGCGCCTCCAGCCGCGACACAAAGATGTGGCATTTCAGGTGGTTGCTGTCAAGACATCATTTTTAAGATGAAACAAAGAATTTTGGTGCAGTGTGTGTGTAAATGTCATTCAGCATTCCCAAAATGAAAAAGAAGTGAATCGGCATACTCCAGTTCCGCCCTGGGGATCTTCAACTGGGCCTCCAGGGTGTCGGCATCGGCGAGACGGACGAGGCAAAGGAGCGCTCGGGTTCGATGGCATAAGGTGAGACGAGGGCCGGATTTGCTGAGAGGCTACGAGCGGGAGAGCACAAGTTCGTAGACAGCCAGCACTTAGGTGGAGGCGTTTGTCCCACCGCAATGAAGGACTCACCCAGGTCTCAGCAGACAGGATGGAGCTGAGGAGGCACACGGCATTGGCTGTGGGTTGGGACTGCAGCATGTGCACCACCCTGATAGCAACAAAGAGTTTGGCAATGGTTAATCTTACAAGAGGCAGGTGCCTTTTACAGGATGAGTATTTTTTTTTTATAATGCTTCATTTCAAATGGTCTTGAAATCGTTCAATTCCTAAATAGAAAACCAATTTCGGATATTGCATTTTTCCTAAAAAGAAAAGATTTATGCTTTAATATGAGATGGTTTTTTCCCTCTCCCCCGTTTTAAATGAAATGTTCTTTTCTTGAAAAGAAAGAAGAAACAACTGATGCTGCAATTTCCTCAAAAGATTTCATCTGTCTGATGAATGTTTTTTTAAGACACGCATAACTTTGTTCATTAGACAATTTTGCTTTATAGAGAATCTACTCATAGGAGGTTGGACCTTTTTTTGTGTTGTTGTTAATTTTAAAAGTATTTAAAATGGTTCATTTCATCAGAAGAAGACAAAACGATTGATATTGCATGTTCTGAAAAAGAAAATATTTAGGGTGGTTATCTTGTATGAAATAGTTGGTTTGTTTCATTTGAAATGTAATTCCAATCCTGACTTATTGGAGACATTATTGATGATACGCTTTGCGAAAGAGAAACGCTTTATGGTGGCCAACAAATGCAATTTTAGGTGCAGACATAAGGAAACCTACCTCATTAAGTCTGGGTCATCGTTGAAGTTCCTGACACATTCTTGGTGGCTCATATCCTTTTGAGGCACAAGTTGAAAATGGTGAACAAGGAAGAAATAAAGCGTGTCACGACAAAGCATAGAGCATGTACAGTTTGTCAGCTGAAGGGAAACGAACCTTTGCCAATACAGAACCCGTTTTACAGATCCATTTTTCCAGCAGCATGTTGTGGATTTTCAAAAGATCCGTTTGGTTGATGGCGACAATTTCCCTCACCACAGCGTGTATGTCTGAAACACGGACGCCATTAAAATCATTCTTTTCCAAAAAAGAAGTTCCCTATTCATAGTGCACTTTCCTGAAAAGGAAAGATTTAACACCATTTAATAATGGTACGAAACATCTAGTTTTTATTCTATGCATTGTCTACTTAAAAAAAAAAAAAGAAATGATTGCTGACACACCAGGATATGTTTGCCCTCCAGAGTCCCTGAAGCGTCGTTCCACGCTGCTGTGCTCGTAGAGGACTGCAATGAGTTTGTCCGGCGTGCCGCTGAGCTTGAGGTACTCAGGTGTGTTGAACTGAGTGGGCACCAGGGCGCCTTCCGTGGCCGAGCGCACAAACTGCAGCTGCAGCTTGCACAGAAAGGCCTCCCCTCGGATCCGCGTCGCATCCTGCCGGTTCCCAAAAACCGTCAAACTCCGAGATCGAAATGTAGCAAAAAACTCAAATCTGACATTTTATTGTAAGCCAATATCGCACGGTGCTTTTGCGGACAAATACCTACATCAAGGTTTGGATCAGCGAGCCATGTTTTCCCAATGGCCAAGCAAAAGCGAAGTGACTGCGTCTTCTCATAGCCTGCAGGCCACATAAGAGTGCATCTGCAAGCCGAACAACACTGACACATCACATGCTGGAGTCAAACCTGATGGCAGCTCCTGGGTGATCTTGTAGGCGTTTGCAACCGCCCATTCCTGGTTCTTGATGCTGCGGATGTGCGTCATGACGGTCATGGCAACTTTCTGGATCTCCTTGTTCACTGGAGCCTGAGCCCTTCTCATTTGCTCCAGGACGAGGGGTTTCATCTTGGTGTTGAAGATTTGGTTGACTGCCAACATGTAGAGCTTGTCCAGGCTCACCTGGCGTGAGAGAGGGCTTGATGTTTATTTGTTTGACTTTTTTTTTTTTTTTTTACACACACGATGGCTAGTTTTTAAGAGTCATGCGCAGTACCTTCATCAGTTTGCTGATTAGAAGAAGAGTTGGGAAGGTTTCCTCACTGAGCTCCGGTGCTTAACATGAAAGAGAGAGAGGGACTACTTTACCAGAATGTATAAACAGCGTTCCTCCGCTTTAACTATTATGGATTGGTTTGTGGAACGAAACTACTTTGTACTTGTCTGTTGTGGAAACCCACGCGATACTGCAGAAAAAAACTGTTTTATGGTCATTCTCATCTATGGGTTTCTACAGCTTTTTACGTTACAATAAATACTGCACAATTCAAAGGTGTCAAATGAATTTTTATCGCGGGCCACATTGTAGTTATGTTCATGTTATGTTTAGTGATGCAAGTCTACCATTTCACTCAGCACTATTCCTGATTCACTGGGTTGCAATCAATAAATTGGCGTTCAGTGATCGCTAAAAAACATTCAAAGTGAAGTAACGCTTTAGCTTGGCTGGCCCGATACAACACTCCATGGTGAGCACATTTTTTTTTCCATGTATGTATTCATCATAAACGCTACCACAGCAATTTTTTTTAAAAACTTGTGTTAGTTTCCTTGTGCAGCTAAACCACGGGTGACTCACACATGATCTTCCAGTAGTGGTTGTCCTGCAAGAGCAGGTGGAAAGGCAACCTGACGGCATCCAGGGGGCTGGGTGGCAGGCTGTTCTCCAGAATGTACGTGTGCTCCACGTCCGAGGGGGGAGCCAGACGTTTGTAGGACTTCAAGTGCTGCAGCAGGCCAACTGCCTGCGGACCACATGATGAGGAATCATCTCATTGTTGGCATTTTTCACAATTTTTATTCTTCATTACGCTTGTCGTCATTGAAGAAGCGAGCTGGAGTCTTTTAGCAATTGACAAGTAGATATAAATTCCACGAAAATAAATAAATGGTGGGAACACAGTGGGTGACCAAAAAAATAGCAGGGTAGCACGATAGTGTTTTGTTGATTTACCTGGCTGGCAGAAAAGCCGGGAACATTTTCATCAGCAGCCAGTAAGAGCTTCAGCACCACCTCAATCCTCTCGTAGTTGTATGGACTGAGCTGAGTGACAAAAAAGTGAAGTGATGATGACATATAAGCACACGAAACATTACAAAAAGAATAGCAGCACCCACTAAAATAGTCAAAGTATGAATATATTTTCAATTGTGGGGGCATCCCTTCATCAGCGAAGCATTGAAATACACTTTTGTGTGAGTATATCACATGCAGCGGACACATAGCATTAGCCACACACAAATATAACAGGTGAAATCATTGTACGCGGCACCAAGATTTTTTTAACTGAAAATATATGCTGTTTTGCATGCTCTGTACCTGTTGCTGCACACTGTGTATGTATTGCTGCATAGTGTGTTGATTTGTAATTACGTGAGCCTATCTATGGTGTTTCTATATCTTTATATTGTAGCATTAAGCTAGAAGACGGTCATGTGATGAAATCATAAGGTTTGGCTGAACATTTTTCTGTTTAAATTAAAAAAAAAAAGAAAAAGTTAATTCTCGATTGTTATATGCGTCAGTTTCACCGTAAACTTCAACTGGAAAAAACAGCTTGAACCAAGCAAGCTCTCTATTTTATTTGAGGAACTATGGGCAAGAAAATAAATACAATAAAGTGTGCTTTTGGAACTTTTCATGTGTTTAAAGTGTGTGAAAGGGAGACAATTACCCCTCCACCCCACCGCCGAAAAAAAAAGTATTGCTTCAAGTTCCCTATCGCAAGTGGTCTAGAACGTAATATCCCCCACGATAAACAGTAGTTCACTGTATTTCCAGACCTTAAAAATGGCAGCGGACAGACTGCTGATGAGCTGCTGAGTTTGGCTCAACTTGGGGATGATGCCCAGGACCCGCTCCATTGTGTCTGCAGAGCACATGGCTTGTGCGTGGCCCGTGTCTGCCTCCTCCTCCTCCTCCTCTTGGAGCAGAAGTACGGTGGTAACATACTGATTGATGACATTGTCGCTGTCCAGACCGTACGTGCTGAAGATTAGAAGGAGGAAGAGTTGCTAATCGAGAAACCAAAGCTTACTGAACACGAGGGCGGACATTTGATAGACCTGCAGTACTGGAGGATAATCTCGGGAGTGATCCTCTTGTTCTTTACCAGAACAGGGATCAATGTGCTCTTCAACTCTGGTTGCTGGTGAAACACAGGCCGGATGGAGATCTGCAAAAGACACAAAGATGTCCAACCGTTCAGAACCTCGGACCTCTGTACTTTGAGGTGGGCGTGCTAACCGGTTGGCCACCGTGAAGGTTTCACCGTACCTCCAGTTTGGCCAGCTTGATGCCCCATTCGGCATCTGTGATGACAGACAGAAACTTTTTCTTTTCATCAATGTGATTGTACATCCTGCAAAGCTCAACCCCGATCCTGGCCACGGCCTGCAAGACAGATGGAAATCATGACAACTGTGATTACCGTTACAGTCAATAGCAAGAACCACTGTTGTGAAAATACACATTTGGCGAACCAAGATTTTCTCATAGTTTTCCAAGGTGCTGTCGATAAACTTCCACAGGATCTTGAAGATCTCTTCCTTTGAGAGAAGCGTGCACAGCCCGATGGCCAAATCGCAATCCACCATCCTCCAGTTGAACACCTACAGTACATCAAAGACAGAAGTTTGAGGGAGGGGGGGCCTTTGGTCACAAAGTTTGCAGTGCTCTGATTGAGACAAATCGAAAATCCGGTATATCAGCAGTGGGGCTCTCACTTTATTGAGCAGAGCCACAGCAATGGAGTTCAGGGACGACATGGTGATCTTGCGCAAGTCGTTCAGTGACACGTTGTACTTTCTCAGCTCTTGTGCGTCGTAAAGCTAAAAAAAGCGACAAAAGGATGATCATGAGCCAAGTCGCTGCGTAGGTAGAGGTAAGAAGAAAGGTCGGGAATGAGGTGGGGAGTCAGCACGGATCAAGTAATTAAGTAGGTAGAGTAGATAAGGAAGCATGTTGGTAGGTAGGTGGGTAACTAAGTAAGTACGGTAGATACATAGAAGCTTATTATGTACCGCAACCAGGGCCCTACCTGTGCACTAATCTTGGGGTCCATGACGTTGGCGGTGACGTGCTGCAAGCAGCTGCCATACGAGTTGACCAGCACCCGAAGGGCCAACTCCAGCTGACTGCACTCCTGTAACATCTGCAACATGCTGCGCAGGGGACTCAGCAGGGGCCGCAGGTAGTTGAAACCTGCACCAAGGACCAAACCAAGGCTTCGAGTCAAGTGGAATGGCGGTCGGGTCTCATCATGACACATTTACAGACATACTGAAAATGGGGACGTTTGACTATACTCACCATCTTTAAATGAGCAGTGAGAGAGACAGGAACAGTCGAGGGGGTACAGTTTGATCTCTGCAATCACGGGAACAAGCAACAGCACTCACTAAATGCAAAGCGAACCCTTCGTTTCATGTCACTCCCAGAGGTTGACTGTCAAACTAACCATAACATAAGGAGAATTTCATTTCAAACAACAACATAGCTTGGCCTTACACAAATTGTAGCAAAAATGATTTATTATTTAATTCTATTTAATTATATGACTGAATGGTTTCATAAAGTCCAACATTACATTTTTTAAGAGGGCTAGAATGAATTAAGAGCATTTTCATTCATTTCAACAGAAAGATGATTTGAGATACGCGTGTTTTGAGTTCCAAGTGTGGTCACTGAACCCATCAAACTTGCATTTCAAAGCACAACTCTGAATGCTTCGATTTACCTTGAGAGACGGGTATCAGGCAGTCAGTGATTTCATATTGTACAGGTAACACAGACACCGGGTCCAAAACGATGCAATCTTCATGAAAGACATCTTGGAAACACCACTGAGAATACGGATCTTTCGATGTCTCTCTGGCCAAATCCTGTGACCAACAAATCATATGTGTTATTCTATCATGCACAAATATTAATTTCTCTTGTCGAATTAAAGTAGACATATTGTTAGTTTAATAGCATATTTGACGAAATAATTTTTAACGTACCGTTACCAAATCAAGAACACAATTTAGGCAACTATGTTGTTCAGCGAATGTTGTTAGGGTATGCATTTTTTTCACAGTTTAAAGCGATCCCCCGGCGTCGAATTTTAATAAATAAATACGTAAAAAGATGCTGACCTTGGCTACGAAGCCGTAGTTGTCTGATAACTGGCACTGGTGGTAGATGTCCATGGCGAGCCGTGTGGACTTGCAAAGCTCCAAACAATCTAGCAGCAAGTCTGTAATCACGGTAATGAGGCATATGACAAACAATTAACAAGTCATCAAATGTAACAAGAGGTGTTGAAATTTTATCTTTTGGAGTACATTTCGAGTTTACAAAACATTTGTGGGGGGTCAAAGGGGGGAGGGCTATGCTTGACTTTTTCGCAACTTATTTGAGACAACTCCAAGTGTTGACCTGGGTGGCACACGGTGATGGCCTGGCAGGTGAGGTGGTAGATGACGGCCGGCAGGTCGGTGTCCTCTGGTAGCACCATGGGCATGTCGGCTTCCAGCATGTGGCAAAGCGTGTTGGCGGCGGTGAACAGCACCTTGCCTGTGCCCGTGTTGTTGTGGTGTTCATAGAGCTCGCTGAAGGCAAATGCGATACGAGAAACAGGGAGCTAAAATAATGCTGAAACAGAGTTTGTTTAAAAAAAAAAAAAAAAGATGAGCCTTACCTGAGGATCGGCAGGGCTTTCTGGACATCACCCGTCCCCAAAGCTCGCAAGGCCAGGTCAGACCAGAGCTCCTGCTCGCTGTGCTGCAGCAACCGACCGAGACGACGCAGGCCGGCTTCGGTCGAGACGGTTGTGGATGGCCGATGGCCGCGCGTGCGCTCGTGTGCCGCGATGTGATGCTCCCGGATTTGTTTCTGGATCTCACGGTCTTCGTAATTGGCAGGGGTGAAGAAGATTTCGAAATCTTCCTGAAGAACAGCAAGCGCACGGTGATGAATAATCAAAAGGAGGTGGTATTGTCACAATCGGTGTGTGCGGCATTCACCTGCAGGTGGGCGATGGCCTTGAACATGTGGAGCTCGTTTTCGCACTCCATGCTTTTAAGAGCGTCATCTACAGTTGACGTGAAAAATGTGATACACTCGTACATTCTTTTCATTCATTTGTACATAACTCTAAGTCTCCGTAGAATGTCACTGCCAGGCACAAGCCTATGCCCAAATTTGGTCAATTTCCCTTCCCTGCCCCCAAACTGATCATACTATGACGACATGCAAATGTACCACTCTGCACTTCACACATTTTCTGCGGATTGCTTTCAATTCTGCGGAGAGCTTTGAAATACGCAGCAAATTTTGTGACCGCGGAATCGCGGATTCCTGCGGGGACAAGCCGCAGAATCTGAATGGTAAAATTCACAACGCTTGAAAATAATCACAATTCCAAGGACGTCAACGTCAACTTCAATGTCTTTCTGTGACTTTTCCAGTGTCTGTCCAAGTCTGTTCAAACCTGCTCAAGGCTATGCCACTGTGCCATTATTCGAGAAAACTGGTACTTACGTTTGTGTATGACTTGCTGGTATTTCATGACCTCCACCATCACTTGAGCAATAACCATCTTCTCTTTCTTGTGCTAGTACAGACAAGCAAATTGGCTAAATGTCTCTCTCACTGCAGTAAAGCCATGTGAGGATAAGCGAGCATCCATCCATCCATTAGAAAATGGATGGATGGATGGATAGATGGATATATTGTTATCTTTCAGAGCGGAGAATCAATTTTTTTTTTTTTTTTTGCAAATTTTTGCTATTTGCAGGTCTTGGTCACTAAACACAGCAAATAGATACGGTTCACTGTATTTTGCTGGAATCTTCACTCACGTCATCAGACAAGTGGTCTTTGTCCTCCAGCTTCAGCCTGGCCCATGATGTGAGACGCTCCAAAACGCAGGCGACCTCTTCACAAGGCAAACTCTTCAACATGGTGACACACGCATCGCTCTGCCCACAAAAGAAAAAAATTGTTTCGGCATCGAAGCAAATAAACGAACAAAAAAGAAACACTAGGGAAACACTGACCTGGCCTTGGCTAATCAGCTGGATGAGATACAAGTAGTTGATTTGCAACGTTGGAAGTTTGTAGGCTTCTGCGAGAGCCAAGGCGTCCTGCAGGCATGTTGGAGAGTCCTGCTTCAAGATGTACCGCACTATCACCTGCAAAACAGAAGGTGGAAACTAAAAATCAATTCAGTGCGAACCTACTACGCTGCAGGGGCAAAAAAAAGGGGGAAATACATTTGCAATGTGTTTACAAAATGTGTTTGAGCAAGTTTAGCCGTGTTGAAAAAGTGTGAGCGACGCAAAAGTGCCCCACCATTCTTAAAATTTTTGCACGGTCTAAAGCGCACTGATTTTCATCAGTGCGCCCCCAGCAAAAAAAAAAAAAAAAAAAAAAATGAAGTTCATTCCATGTTACCATAATTTGATTCGGGCTTGACTGGGTGTAACTGCGGATCCCGTAGCCCCGCAGAAGTTTGCGGATTTCCATCAGACGGTAGCTCTCCTCTAAAAGCTCCTGCCTGTGTTGGAGCCATAAATCAGGCAAATGCAACAGTGATGAATTTTCAAAGAACAATCATTAAGCAATGATTAAATTTGGATTAAATGCCCTTATCGAGAGAGGCTAGTGATGACATACTTTGGTCCGTCCATCTCCAGGTATTGCTGAACCAGCTCCTCCACGACAGTACTCCAGGGGAAGACAGCTTTCTGCATGATCTCCAAAACCGCATCCACCTTGAGCTGAGGGAACAGTTCCCACAAGAAATATATTACGTATTGGATATTTTTTGCCGCTCGGAACTTAAAAAATTTCAACGATTCATTTTTTTAAGACAGCAGTAAAATCGGTCACACACACACACACACACACACACACACACACACACACGCACACACGCACACACGCACACACGCACACACGCACACACGCACACACGCACACACACACACACACACACACACACTTTATTGCATACATTATTT
>CAAKHF010017001.1:0-22151 GCA_901007745.1 Hippocampus kuda
ATCATCTATTTAAAAAAATTTTAAAAAAATCACATATGCTTAAATGTGGGAAAACTGGGAAGACTTTCTGCCGACCCCAGCAATGTTGCCGTTTTGTGTTTCAGCCCAGTGACTTCTCGGTGTCCCTCAAGGCGGCGGGCAAGAACAAGCACTTTAAAGTGCAGCTGTGCGACGGCGCCTACTGTATCGGCCAGCGCAGGTTCACCTCCATGGAGGAGCTGGTGGAACACTACAAGAAAGCCCCCATCTTCACCAGCGAGCAGGGAGACAGGCTGTACCTGGTCAAAGCACTGCTGTGAAATACACACGCACGCACACACACACACACACACACACACACACACACACACACACACACACACACACACACACACACACACACACACACACACACACACACACACACACACACACATTCTAAAATGTATTATAGCTGTATGAGAGGCTTAGCTAAGCCTTCTGCTGTTGTCTAAACCACAGTGTCTCCATCAAGTGGTGTTTAAGCTCCTCTTCTGTGGCTTTTTCTTCCCACGCGGGAGCGTTTGATTTTCTTTGGTGGTCTCTGGTGCTCTTTCCTGTCCTTAAAAGCTTTGTTTTGTCTTCTTCTCGCTCATCCACCCTCTGCCCCCACGCTTGTCTGTTCATGGCCTCTAGGAAGAAGAAGTGGAGAAGTTTAGGGTAAGTTTTACATGTGCTTCCACATTTCTTTGCTGGCTTTCCCCTGAACGGGATTATTTGAATGGCTTTACTAATAATACACACCATGAACACCCGCTTATTCACAGTTGGGCATTCACAAATTTGCAAATTAACACCTTTTTATTTTGGAAGCTGGCCTATTATTTGCTGAAAAACTAACCTATACATTGATTATGTAAAAGTATTACTTTGGCATCATCCGGTGTAGTCTTGGTGTTAAGGACTTAATCGTTTGTATAAAGTGCTTGTGAAAATATTTGTTTACCTATGTGAGACGTCTCATCAGTTAGTGTGCATGTTGTCTAGGCTAGTATGCCAAATGAACTTCATGTTAAAGTGGTTTGTTTGCGTTGAATTTTAGTTGCTAATGTAACATGGGTTCCTGATTGTGTTCATGCTCGATGCATGATGTTGATGCATCTCCATTGTTTTGTGGCATCTGTATTCTATTACAAACCCGTTTTGGGGAGTGTCTCTTATTAACGTATTTTCAATATTTATGGAAAGGCTTGGTAATCTCATCAGTAGCTGGGGTTCACTGTACTGCTTCTTAACAACTACCAGGTCATTTTGCTGGCTATTCCCTTGACTGGGATGGGAGTGTCGAGGTTGCCAAACAAAATGTTAGTGCTCAATATCGTTGTTAAATTTTTCAAATAATGTAATATTTTATTAAGTTGTATTTCCCTAGTATTATCGCTATTATTATGCAAGTGACTTAGGCATCTTGGCAACAAATATATCGCATGTTTTTTTTATTTCTCGTGTTCATACTTCTTTTTGTTTTGTATCTGTAAAACAATAGACATCTAGTGGTGTTTTTTAAAATTTTTATTTTAAAAAGCACATTTTGTCGAAATGTGTTTTTAAGTGAATGGCAACATGCGCTTTCTAAATAGTTCCTCTTTTATTTCAATGTTTTCATTTTTTAAGAATCAATCAGGCTTTTTTTTTGTCACGATCTTTCCTTTCATCACTGTTGACAGTTTTATGGTGTACATACTCAACATTTAATGGGCTAGTCTGGAGGAGAAAACACAAGTTGTTGTAATGAGGAATCTTTTCTAATTAGGGGATTTAATCGCCATAGATCCATATCTCATTACTTGTTAAAAACTCGGCTTGTAATCTTTTGGAATGTGGGTTGTACTTACACGATGAGAGATTCCACATACACGAACCACAAAAATGTCAACTATGAAGGGGAGGACAAAACTCACAACTGCTTTCTTCTGCATGTAATATTTTGGATTTCCTTTAGGAACGTCTCATCCTGCTTTCTCGCATGGTTTGCAACACGACACTCAAGTCAAGATTGCACTGTATTATTAATATCCATTGTGGCTACTTTCTTTCTTTGTTTTTGTGCCTTGTGTCTAGCTCCCTCAGTCAAGGCAGTGCCAATGCGGCCGTGCTGGACGTGAACCAGACGGGCGGCCACAAGAAGCGCGTGCGGCGCAGCTCCTTCCTCAATGCCAAGAAGCTGTACGAGGATGCCCAGATGGCACGCAAGGTCAAGCAGTATCTGGCCAACCTCAGCCTGGAGACCAACGAGGAGAGCCTGCAGACGCTCTCGCTCCAGTGCGAGTCCTCCGTCAGTACGCGTGAGTCGCGCCACTTTATTGCCACCATGCGCAGTTGTATAGCTACTGCTTCTTCTAATCACTATTCAAAAACACTGCTCATAACAGAAGGTTTCAAGGAAAAACTCAACCAGCCTAAGACATCTTTTTTTATTATAACACATTTCAACAAAAAAAGTTATTTTAAAGTATTTAATCATTAAAAAGAAAAACTAATAAAAGTATATTATGCAAATTGAAAGTACTTTCATGACTAATAGGCGTTAAAAGATGCGGCGTCATTTGCGGGTGATATTTTTGTATTTAACACCTAGATAAAATGCGCTGCATTATTGGACGCAGACATGGTTAAAACATACGCTAGTTCAAACAATACGGTAGCATGCATGCACGCTAGTTCATGTTTTTAAAAAGGCAGCAGGGGTCATCCATCGCTCCCACGCCGCTCCCAACATCACTTTGAATGCTCTGCTTACAGTGATGCCCAGTGGTTGGATTTCCTTCAAGTTTCTTTCGCTTAAAAAAAAAAAAAATCACTGTAGGTGGCAACCAAGTACAACAGAAATAGCCGACTTTTCGTGCCCCATTGTGTGTTTTGCTACCGTGCTACTGTCCGCTTCTTCTCTACAGTGTGGTTCACCGGGATGTCGAAAGTGACCGGCACCTCGTCCATGTTGGTGATTTGGTTGGGCTCGATGTGTTTGTCGGCAATCTTTTTACGGCAGTTGGAGCGGAAGGTGGCCAGCTTTCTCTTGTAGTCCGCCGAAAGTTGCTGCGCCACGGTAGTTGCTGCGCGGATGGATAGTTGACAGCGTTTCATAAAACAAAAGCAACAAGCCAGACCCCCTTGCAAATGTTCGATTTTCATTTCTTCTGCAAGCGTTTTTGCCCTCAGTCGAATGGTGGCTGTTCTATGACCATGAATCCATTGCATGAATTGGTCTTCCAATTCGGGCCACCTCGCATTGTTTTCGCAGGAAACTCAGCTTTGTATTCTTGACTGCCCGAAGCCCGTTCTCCTGCTTCCTTCACTTGCGAACCATGGATTTGTTGATCTTAATTCGCTTGCAGCTGCTCGATTACCGTGTCCCTCTGTGTAACTGTTTGCTTGAAGTTTGAACTGTGCTTCGTAGGCGTGTCTCTTAATTGATGCCGTTTTCGGGGTCTGAAATTGTTTTGCCCAATCCACATACCGGCATTATAGCCACCGACTGATGGGTGTGCCTTTAGCGTCCTCTTTCACGCCCACCCTTCACTTTAAACGTCCGCATGCCATCCTCCGTTATGTCCGCCTTTCCTCCATATCAGCAGCGTGTCCGCATAACATCAGACAGTCACGCGGAGCGCTCATCAAAGTCACACAGAAGCAATCACAGATTTTGGACCTCGGTGCATAGGTTAGGCGCCCCACATCATTAGGTGCCCCTTCCAATTTGGAGAAAATTTAAGACTTAAGTACACCCTATGGTTGTGAAAGTACGGTAATAAAGCAACAAGATATCTCACTACTTTTTAGTCTATATTATTTTGAAGTTTATTAAGTAGGTTATTTTTTTATTTGAAAAAGTAATTTAAATTTGACCGATATATTTTTTTTCTCAAAATTGTAAAAGAAATGCAATAACACATCCCACGACTTTCAATGTTATATACATATATATAAAAAAAGTTGAATGTTGCTGGAAATCACCTTTTTCTTTCAAATTATTTTTAAAAAGTAAAAAGATTTGAGTGAAACAGAGGTATTTTTTTCATATTGAAATTTAAGTTGAATTTTAACGATATTGGCCATTTTATTTAAAAAAAAAAAGAAGTCGCTTTAAAGTGTTTAGCTCAACTTCGTCACAGCATGAAAAAAAATTGTATCACACCACTTTGAAACTTCTTTTGAAAAAAATTGGCTATATTTATTCTCCCCTACCACAATTACAATAAAAATAATTTATCGTGCAACAAAAAATAAAAAAGACATATATTTTGATAACTTTTTCCTTTGTCACCGGTAAAACAAAACTCTGCCCCACCCCAACCCCTCTTTCAAAACAGTTAAGTGCTTAGTACATTGGATTGTTTTCAGCATCCATCAAAAAGCTGCTGCACGTGTCCCCAACCCAACTGAACTTGTGTTGTCATTTTGCTTCCAGTGCCCAAGAACTCGGGGGTCCGTCGCGCAGACACGTCCCCTGTGGTGTCCAGAGCAGCCAGCCAGCAGAGGGGACAGCTGGCTAAAGGCTCCCAGGCCCTGCAGGTGCCCGCCGTGGCCCTGTACCCGTCACGGAAGAAGGTGCCCGTCAAGGACCTGCCTCCCTTTGGTAAGACATCACATCACCATTATTAGTAGGAGTAAAAATTCTAACCATATTTATATGTATATTCTCAGTGCATTCACAGTGAACAAACGTTAGGGTCAACAACTACATCTTTGTTTCAGGCACCAGCTCCCCGCAGTCTCTGAAGAAGATCCTATCTCTGTCGGAAGAGGCCAGCGAGCGTCATCGCAGGCATCCTGACGATTCCACGGTGTCCAACGCTTCGTCGCAGCTCCCCTCGCCGCCTGGCTCCCCGCAGAGCTCCCCCAAGAAAGGTAAGCGCATCAATTTGGCACTGTGGTGCATTTCCACCCCCTGCTGCTTGGCCTGTGCACTGCACATAACACAGCTGGGTTACTGGATGCAACTAATTGGAAAATGCACATTTTCGACCCTGATGAATTATGAAAATGTGTCATTTCTCCCCATTTATTTACTGTTGTGTTGGGATTCTTCCATTCATTTCTTGCCGTTTGTTAGAAGGTGCCATCAATTCATTTTTATTTTTGTCCTTTAGATTTTTGTAAATTTCCATTATATTACTGGCATGTATTTTTAATTAGTGGTGAGTTATATTAGATTTATGTCTATTTTATTTATTTTTGTGATATTTGCCCGATCCATTTGTTTTATTCGAACTAACTTTAATCTGAATGCTGATTCATTTAGTATTTTTCTGTTGTCATTTTATTCTAATTTGCTGAAAGGATTTATTCCCCAAAAGGATTTATTTCAACTTTTTTTAAAAATCAGAATAGTGTTGTGAATGTAAGCTCATTGTTCGTATATTTTAAACAAAAGAATACATGTACACTTTTTCTAATTAGCTGTTATATTTTTTTCATTGATGAATGTGTAGCACTTATTTCATGTGGGTGATAAATCATTATTTAGCATTTTTACATTTGTTCATGCATCATATTTTCCTTTGTTTCTTTTTACTTGTTATTTAATGACAATAATTATTTAGGCAAAATGACTTACCTTCTGATGTATGTATTCCAGGTTACAACCGTATGGGCGACTCATACTCGGACTGCAGTCAGAGTGAAATGTCGTCTCGCTCCAGCCTTCTCAGTAACTTGTCCTTTGAGGACGAGCGGCGGTTGAGGCATTCAGGGGGCGTCACCGAGTCCCATGTGGGGGGAGCACGCCTAGAACGGCGGGCCGCCACCGATCCCGATCAGTACAGCCTCGGGTACGTGATTATGTTAGTGGTACTGCAACTCGAATAACACATCTAGAATGGGACTGTGCAGACCTCCGCCAAAGGCTCAAAAGGTTTCAGTGGACAAACTTGAGATTTTGGCTGCTCATTACAAATGCCATATTTTTTACCTAATTATTCTCCTTATTGAAAGTTTGATTTTTGCATGGCTAACTAATTTAATTACAAACCATTCAACTAAAACACCTCACCAACTACCAGCTACTTGATGTAGTGACCAAGCAACCAATATAGCTAACTAGTGCACTAACAGACTGGCCAACCTACTAACTAGTCAATGAACTACATGACCAAGCTACTAACCAGCTAACTGACCAAACTGCTCACAAATTAACCAATCTATTGACTATGTTAATCAAGCAACATATTTAACTGACTAACCAACCTACTAAGCAACTAACTTACAGATCGACAGACTAGCCAATCAAACGGCCTAACAACCTCCTAATTATCTCTTGACCAACTAACCAGCAAATGAACCAACCAAATGAGTGAGCAGCCTACTAATCAAGTAACTAATTAACCTGGTTATTAATCAACCCATTAAGATACCAACCACTTACTCCACAACTAACTGATAATTGACCTTCCAACTCAAAACAGACGATTTATCTACTTTACTGGTGAATGAGTAACCAATCCAATCCAACTAACTCATGAGCTAACTGAAGGATCCACCAAGGTAACTCACAACCAAATTTAGCTAACCAACAGACCAATCAACCTGCCAACAAATTAAGCATCCCCACTAGCCCACTCATCATCCACCTGGAAAACCAACAAACTAGGTGATCAAGTACTACCCAGCCATCTAATTTACTAATTTCCCAAGGGTAATCAGACAGATTAATAAACTAATTAAACCATTCAATCCCAACCATCTTCACTGGACAAACACCTCAATCCAAGCCGTTTTACCGGATTTTGACTGATTTGCAAGGCCCACAGATTGTGTTCTACTGCAATATAAACATGCAGCCTATCAGACGAAAGATGAGATGCTCTTTCAGCTGAAAAAAAATCTTTAGCAACCAGCATTAGAAAAAAGCTACATTTCATCAGATTTCCATTTTCTGAGGAAAAAAAATGGAGAAAAAGACCTTGTTGCAAAAGCATGCATTTCAAGTATGGCACCACTACTTTTTTCCTTTTGTGACATCTCAAACATCTTCAGACTTCTACAAAGCAACAAACGCCACCACAAAAGGGCGCATTTGTGTCCCCTCCTCCTTGCAATTCATGAATGTTTTTTTTTTTGTGTGTGCGTGATAAAAAAATGACGCAATTGCGCTGATTCAAGGGCACACAACATGTTTTTCACCGTATTCCGATTTCACTTTGCTTGCTTTTGCGAAGGCACTTTCGCTGTAGCGTGACGTTTAATTAGGTAGACGATGTTCATGCACATGGAACCTCTTTTGCTGGTTGCTTATTTTTGCAGTCGAATGTATCCTGCTGCTTTGAGAAACTCCTCTCCCAAGTCATGGTGGAAGATTTTCTTCACCAAAACCAATCCTCACAGGTTGATTGGTTTGAATTCTCCATCACTACTAATGCACTCTCTACTAACTACACACTACTCCACCTGACTCTATGCTACTTCGCAACTCAGCTCATGCATCCCTCCCGCTCTACTTCTACTTGTTCTGCAGCATGATCCTGGCTGATCCCTTAACACATGCTGCCATCTACTGGACAGATTGTAAATGATATACAATGCAGACACGCCTGATCCTTAGTCAGAGGCTACTCAAACCCCCTCTGCACGCTATGGCACAAAAAAAATAAAAAAGAAAGGAAATGACGTGTAAAAACGTCATGGGTAGGCGGCCGTAGTGGGGATTTTTAAGACGTATGAGGATTGAATGAGTTAACCAACAAACAAACTCACTGGCTAACTAAACTGAATGAGCATGATACTGTACGTTAAATCAAAGTCATATTTGTGTGTTTTTTTCCTTTAGATCCTATCCCCAGCTATTCACCTAAAAATTCACCCATTTGTTGTTTGCCACAAGATGGCATCAAACACATCTAATGGATAAGTAGTTCTTTAGGTTTGTCTTGTGGTGTTTTGGCGCTAAGAAACGACATTATGGCTCCTTGTCTTAAGCCAACAGTCTCAGACTAGGGTCTTAAACTCGACAGTGATTTTTAAATTGGCCCGGCAAATTGTTGCTGTGGTTAAATCCAACTCCTTGCATCTTAGGCAACCGGCTAAAGTATCAAGCCTCTCCTCTCTCAAGAGCACTTCAAAACAGTAATTCATGCTTTCGTCACATCATGGCTGGATTACTGTAATGTAACTTTACTTTGGAGTCAGCCAATCGTCTGCAGTTGGTCCAAAATGCTGCTGCACGCCTCTTGACTGGTACATAGCACATAACTCCGACTGTGGCATCCGTTCACTGGTTCCCTTCACATTTGAGAGTTCTTTTTTAGGTTATATTATTTGTTTTCAAATCTTGAAATGGCCTCTCTGAGCTCCTTCGCCAGTACGCACCTGTGGACCAGACACAATTAGAGGTACCAAGAACTAAGCGGAAGCTCAGAGGGATCGAGCCTATTCCATTGCTCGTCCCTCTCTTTGGAATGACCACCTGCTGAAAGTTAGCCAAGCCCCCTCGCTGCCCATCTTTAACTCATTCAGTACCAGCCAATTCTAGACCAAGTCTGAAAAGACGTTTAAAAACGTCTTTGGGAGTGAAATAAGTGAAAACTCTTCTTAAAACTCATTTTTATGCTTTGACTCAACATGAAACTAGATCTTCAGTTTTACTGTTTTTGTGCTTTGTACTGTCTTCGTGATTAATTTGTTATTGTTTATTGGATGAATTATTTTTGCTCCATGTACAACACTTTGTATACAGCGGTGCTTGTTTTAAAGTGCTCTATAAATACAGTTGAGTTGAGATTGACAACACTGCTGTGGTGTACACGAGAGGATGTGACGTGGCGCGGTCTTTGGGTTGCAGGTCGTATACGTCGATGCAGGATTGCCGGGGTATCTACGCGGGCTGCCCCACGGTGCTGTCGTCCCCCAGCTCTGAGGAGCTGACCCAGGACCAGGGCGATCGCGTGTCGCTGGACGCGGCCGACAGCGGGCGTGGCTCCTGGACATCCTGCTCGTCCGGTTCCCACGACAACATCCAGACCATGCAGCAGGGCCGCAGCTGGGAGACGCTGGCCTTTGGCGGGGGGCTTCCGCCCGCTGGCGGTCCGGAGGCCCTGCTGTGGGCATCGCAGGCGCGGGGCAGTTGGGCGTCAGTCGGCTCCTCGTCATCATCGTCCGCCGCCTACTGGGGTGAGGACTCGGAGGGAGACACGGGCACCATCAAGAGGCGTGGCGGCAAGGATGTCAACGCCGACCCCGAGACCAGCAGCATCACATCCACCGGGTCCGAGGACGCCAAGCAGATGGGGCGGCCCTCGCCCTCGCCCATCACTGCCTCCTGTAAAGGACTCATCTGTGAGTTTCTGCACGCTGCTAAAATTATCCTAGCACCAGACAAATGTGTCACTTGAGGAGAAAAAAATCACCAGAAAAGGTCGTAATTGTTTGGTGTGTTGTGTGCCTGAAGCCCGGAAAGAGGGGCGGTATCGCGAACCTCCCCCGACGCCACCCGGCTACACGGCGCTGACCATCTCTGAACTGGCGGATGGCCAGACGCCGTCCCCTCCAGGCCCCAATTCGACCACGTCCGTGACGACAACGCCGTCGAGCCGCCGTCCACCCGACTACACCACGGCGCTGCAGCGCTCCCGCATGGTCACACAGTCCCCCGACTCGCAGGCCCACCAAACGACGTCCAAGCAGAGAGGCAACGGCCTCCGGCGTGGCCGAAACGACGAAGAGGACGACGAGGCGGCGGCGGAAGAGGAGGATGAGGAGGAGGGTGAGTCTCCTAAACTTGTCGCTCTGAGGAAGCCAAGGGCGCAGCGTACACCCCGGCCCCCCTGGCCATGACCGTGTGCGAACGGGAGGGGCACCCCTTCCACCCCATAGCAGGTAAAGACTGATTTATCAGATAGCTCAACCCCACCCCAATCTCCCCACCCGCACCTCACCCCGCGTCCCCACCTCAAGTGCATGCCGACACACATGGATTCAGACCTGACCACTCACCACTTCCTGCTAAATCTTGGGAGACGCCCCCAGAGACACCCCCAACCCTCTAAATTCCTTCAGAACCTTCCAGGTTTATCATGGATTGTTTGTTCAGAGAGGGACCTTAATGCATGTTAAGAGAAAAACATTGCGCCGCACACCCATGCGCGCACACACACACACAGAGCTCCTCACTCTCACCAGCATCGTGTATGGAGTCTGTCTGATTATGTGCGTAGAAAACATTTATACTTGCATTAAAAATGAAAACACAAATGTTAAATTACTCGACATGACCTAACTGTCCAGTATCATTTGGATTGCACTCCAGTCTATTTTTATCCAAGCATTTTGACAAGCAAATGGACTGTAAAAAAATGTAGCTGTTCTACTTTGTGGAGATGTCAGTAAATTTCAGATGCATCAAACCCATTAGGAAAAAAAAGTTCAGTAAAAGTCATGAGTAAAACCGGAATTTTTTTAAACAATAAAACACAAATTCAAATAAAACCATATCAAAAATATTTTCTACGAGAATATCTGAGTATTTAACTTTTTTTGTAAATGAGAGAAAACTTAACTTAAATTCTATTTATCAAGACATCCATCCTCATTCTGAACCATTTTCCCTTCCTCCAGTCATGCGTGGACAAATTGGTACAGAACAACACACATTGATGCACTTAACGCAAATACAACACTTCTGTTGTATAAAATTACTTATTACAGCACAGTTGCAGTACAATATGACTTCAATTTTAATATATTGCTGACTAGGAATGTTGATGGTTGTCAGGATGGTTAAAAAAAAAAGCTTTCCACATTCTTTTGGATTTATATTTTTTGTCTTATAAAAAATGTGTAATTTTCACTGAAACCACAGTAAAATCGTCATCGTATTGTTAACAAGAGAGAGAGTGATCTGGCAAAAATATTGAGATATTACATTTTAGCCATATCGCACAGTCCTATCCCTGATGCACATGGAAGAAGTTCAAATTGAAGTGCTTTATGAGCCAGAGAGGATGGAAATAAATATAAACATTTCCAATGAGCTGATCGTAACCTCAACTGTTTTTTTCTCTCCACAGATGACGAGCAGGTGTCTGCTGTCTGAGGCAAAAAAAAAAAAAAAGATCTCTTCGCCGTCCCTCCAAGCGACCAATAGACTCTCATCATCAAGCTACGTACGTGCCTGCTCTGCCTCCTGATTGGTGGATTCCTCCCGTTGGCTCCCCCCGCGCCTTAAAGCATTATGGGGGTTGACAGACCCTGCATGCAAAAAAACTCAAGAAAATACTGTGAAGAAGATGATGATGATGATGCGGTGAAAGATGACAAGCCTGGCACTTTTTGGACAATATAAAGACATTTTTAAAAATGAAAACAACAATGCTGACATCCATCTGCACTAAAAAGTACAAAAAAAAAAAAACAAAACACAAGCAGCAGACATTTTGAGGACTCTTTAATCAAAGTCTTTTGCACTCCTGACCTGCTCTCCAGGAGATCGGAACAATGACGCCAGTATTAACACACACAAAAACAAAAAGAACACACACACACACACATTTGACGAGCACTTTCAGCACAAAACCTAGTGGACGCCAAGCTCATGGACGCCAGGGTAATGATGACGGGGCGGGATCACGTCATCGTCTGTGGGGACGCCGGTTGGCATCCGAAAAGCACAACAATAACAAAAATGTGGGGATCTTAAAAAAAAAAAAAAAAGCCAGGATGTGGCGCCTTGAGGACTAGAAAGTTGTCAGTCATGGCCCTCGTTGACATTCAAAAGTTACGTTTGTGTGAATGTCCAAAACGCCTTAGGACTGCACATTCATCCCACAATGCCCACCCAAACTTCAACAAGCAGAGTGAAAAGCCTTACGACTCAACACTTCCGCTACGTCATCCTGCCCTGAAACAAACACACACACATACATGCACACAAACAAAAGTGGACATCGCCGAGATCCGCAAAACTAGGACTTGACTGAAGGACATTTTGTTGTTGTTGTCGTTTTTGTAGACTTTGGTGATGAAGGAATGGAATAAAATACAAGCTAAATAAGGCTGTCAAAAAGGTCGATGCCGAGGAGTGTTAGAGCCACACAGGAGTGAGAACCTAAATAAATCAAGTAGAGCTGCAAATAACACTTATATTAATGATCGATGAATTAATCAGTCGGATTTTTTTTCTGAAGTGTTTAAACTTCCTTTGACTAAGCTGTCAATCGATGAATCGGATAGAAAAAAGAAAAAACATTTCCATCCCTTCCTTGAAAAACAGGACATTATTTCAAATTGGCACTGCAGAAAACACCCATTAACTTTTATTCAGATAATTGTTTGGTCCCTAACGACTTAGAAAATAGGCAAAAATGTTGGTCTTCGCTTTTCAAGGTAAAATTAGATGGTTGCAAATGTTTCATTTTCGTTCAGCACAAAGAGTAAGTCTGCTATCAAGGATGACTACAGAAACTGGATATTTACTGTTGAGAAGTTAAAATTGCTCGCATCTGAACAATTTTGGATAAGAAAAAACTATCAATGATTAATTATCATAAATAATGAGGTAAACTGATCATCAATTAGTTGTTGCACCACTAAAATCAAGTCAAGGCAACACAGTTAAAATGTTATCAGGATAAAATACTTCCAGGGGAAATCATTGTCTTTTAAAGTTGTCAGAATGTTGTTACCATAAAGTCATAATTGTCAAATATAAAATGTAACCATTACCAGAAAACATTTTGGACATTTTTGAAAGAACCTTTTAAATTTGGATAGAATAAGAAAAGTCACTGAATTAATGTCTCAATATTTAGAGAAAAAAATCATAAACGAGAATCAGCCTCCATTTAAAATGGAAAATTTTGTCTTGGAACCAAAAGTCAAAATTGCAATATTTCAAGCATAAAGTGGTTATGTAAGCAAAAAGTCATAATCTTTTCATCATAAAATCAAAGTATCACTGGGAAAATAAGTTATATTTAACATTTTACAAGGAAACACATTCCGAGTCAACGAGAATAAGATTCCAGAATTTTTCCAGAGGAAAAAAAAAAGTCACTCTTGAGAATCCATTCTGAATTGGATGAAATAGATACAATAAATAAATCAGAATTGTTCAATCATTACACAACCAGAAACAAATGATCGTCATATTCTTCCAAGGATAAAATCCGACTATTACCGGAAACTAAGTTGCAATTTGAGAATGAACTTGTCATTTTTCAACAAGCTGTAAATTGAGAAAAACAGTCCAAATTCTTGACCACAAAAAAATTTTTTTATCAGAATAAACTCTAAACATTACCAGAAAAAATACTTTTTACTTTTAATATAAATAACACATGAATATTGCAAAAAAAAGAGAAAATGACATATTATGATTTTCTGAATTTTCAGGTCAATTGCTAACTTCTATGGTAATACCTGTGTTCGAATTTTCCGACTTCTGATCTTTTTTTTCCTTTGTTTTCTTTTGAGTGTTGCGCTAAGACTCCTCGGGTGAATGGTCCTCCAATCACAGAATCCTTCTGATCACATTGATCAGTTTGGTCAAAAAGATTAAAAAAAAAAAAAAAGTAGTAAAATAAACTAGACTGAAGGGGGAAAAGTGTTTTCCACTGCGACGACGCTCAAAAAAAAGTTGTTCTATTTGTTATTGTGAAAAACAGTTTGTTTGTTTCGTTTTGTATGGGCCACATTTGAAGACGTGACATTGCACAAAACGTGTCCGTTTGATGTCGTGGGTAGAACTGCTACTGTTGTGGTGATGATGATGATAATGATGATGAAGGTGATGACATAGTGTACATTTTAGCTGGTGATGTTCTCCTTCCCTCTACTACGACTCACACTTGTATGTCTTTTACAAAGACAATTTGTGGAGTACGCATTGCTCATTTTTGTTTCTTTTTTTTTGTATTTTTAATACAATAATTGTAAATATTGGTTCTATTTTTGTTCAAATGTATTATGTTTATGCCTCAACATCCAGTTTGTATGAAGCTGGGAATCAATAAATACTGCATACAGAGTACAATTGCTGACTTTTTCTTTTTTGTTGTTTGTTTTGGTTTGGTCAGTACAAAGTAAATTGCCTTGAATAGTGAAATAATGCACAACGTGTTAGACTAACAGCATAATTGCACAAATCATTTTTGAACATTTCCAGAAAAGTTCAAAATAAAAGTCCACTTTCTTCCACTGAACCCTGATCAACAATCGAAGATGTCTTTGTTTTCACATATTGAATATTGTGTGAGTCGAGATCACACACGTAAGAACACTTGAAAATGCTCTTTCTTGACTGTTTTGAGTCCTCATCCTCCCTCGTCATGCGGTGAAAGATTTTTAAATTGTGGGAAAACGTCTAGTATGTCTCTGGGTCCATTTTCTGTGCAGTGCAAACACCGGTAAGATCTCTGACACAATTTTTTTTCTTGCAATTGCGACAAACCGTCTGAAGGAGTGAATGAAACACACTTCGTGCCTGCATCGGACAGATGATGAGTGAGTATGAATGACACCCCAAGAACACCAACGGTAACATGGCCTCAAACGGTAAACCAATTAACGGTAACATGGTGTCATGTGCCAAGTCGGCCTCCAGAGGGCGCGATCCTCCACGAAAGTATTGACGGCGTGTGTGTATGAGTGAGAAAGGGAGTGAGAGCGTGTGTGAGAAATTACGCGACATGTTGAGAGCGCGCGTGCGAAACGTGTATGTATGCGTGTGTGTGTGTATATATCTATCTCTCTCTCTATATATATACAGTAATCAGTAGCGGAAGCTGGTCTGTCAAAGAGCGGAAGCTCAATTTTGGCCGACATAATAAAATGTGTCCATTTATGTATACTGTACGTGGATTGTACTCTCCGTTCCTTTTCAACAAAATTATCTGTGACGCTGTCATACCAACAAGGCGTCTTTTCCAGGGACTTAACTAGTATCCTACAACTACAGCAACTACAATAAACCCCACCAGAAATAAAAGATTAATTTGTCGCTAGTCGTTTTCAACAAAGAGAGTGTCACTAAGATGATTAGAAGAAGTCTCCAGTTCAATTTAGAACAGAATGAAATTGAAAGATGCTCCCACCGATGCCTGCACCAAAAGATCGGTGATTGGCTCCTGTGGATGGATGTGTTGAATCCTTGTGTGTGATGGAATTGCTTTTGAATTGGATGAAGGGCTGACCTTTGTGTTAGGCTCGACAAGTCTTAGGTGCGCCAACAAGATGGGCGGATGAAGTGGAGTGTCTTTTTGGTGCTGAGTCATTCCAACTTAAATCAAATAAGTCATTTAATGTTCTGTATTGAGGTTGACGTGGCTTGTGTAGTACTGCTATTGGACTACAGAAATAGTTGGAATTGAATCACTTGGCAAGCAGTTAACTCCAAAGTCCAGATAAAGAGTCTTGGCAGAATGGGAAGCGGTTTAGGGACAAGGAGCCTCGAGAGATGGTGCCTGTGGAAGGTCAACTTTATATTAATCCAATATTTGTTAGGATTGGCATGGAGGTGAGGACCCAATTGCAGGGAAACAGAGACATAAGGTCGGAGTGCAGGATATTGTCTGACCCCCCCCCCCCCAAAAAGACACTTGGTTTCAGAACTACTCATAAACAGATTCAAAAAGCAGATACAAAGTAACAATCACATTTAACTCACCAAGACACAACGACGTGACAACTAACAGCGACGAAGCCAAATCAACGAGCCAACAAAGACTGAAAAGAAACAAGGCACTAAATAAAGTACAAGCAAACCAACGAGACAAGGAGGAACACTTTTTTGGTGAAAAATCATAGCCTATTACCCAATTTTTCTTACTACCTCGTCGTCGTCAATAATAAGGCAATGAGTCAAGGATCAGAGAGCCTTCAATCAGCGGGCGTGGCTGGGAGGCAAAGTGGAGGGCTAAGGAGAAAAACACCGGAGAGTGCACTGGTGACGAATGGCGCTAAACCGTGACAGTTGTTGTGTAGTTATTAAGATACGAGTATTTATTCATTTTAAATACTGAAACAAAGCTCCCGTGGTGGAGGATGAAGTGCCTTTGTTGACACCTTGTGTGGCCACTCAGCTCTAAGGTTATCGTTTGGCTTGACTTCGAGATGGGTTTTATGGATTTTCTGTAAAATTAAATGAAAATGATTGCATACCTACAGCTTGCTCACACAGGCAGTTTAACATCTTGTAATGTGATGGAATTGCATCCACAAAGGTGTGCTTTGGTTGTGTTGTTTCGGTGCATTTCATCCTTATTTATTGGAACATTTCCAGTAGGCATATTGCTTTCATTCTAAAAAATATGGCTTGCTAATGTTTACCTGACATAATCAACTCTGTAACTCCGCAGCAGCCCGGCAGTCTTAAACGGGTGTGTAATTTGCAAGACTTTCCTTTTAGGTTTATTCTTGATGAAATCAAGAACCCATCTGATGCTATCCTTCACTTTGTGGGGTTCTTGTCAAGGCGAAAGCAAAGCAAATGGCAAACGTAATTAAGAGCAGTCGGCTCCTGCTTCCTGCAGTTTACTTAAATATTTAACTTCCTTAATTTTTACAGATAATTGAAATGATTGCTGCTGCGGTGGGAATGAAAAGTGGGTCAAATGCTGTGCTGAAGTTCGGCACAGTACTTCCACAAAGCGTTGCCTTTTTCCTGGCTTTGACTTGACTTGGACTGCCTGATAGCTTCCCCGTCAACGCCCCCCTCCCCTCCTCCACCCATGGCGCTGGCTGTATGTATGTGTGAATGTTTCTCTGGATGAAGGAGAGCAGTCGGGCCTCATTAGCTGAATGTGTACTGGAAATAAGAGAAAGGTGGAAAGTTCTGCAGATGTAAGGGAAGTTCAAGTTGCTGGAAGTCCAAAGTTCACGTGAAGGAGTCTAAAGTGGACTTCATTTGGGGACTTGAGTGAGTGTCGTGTCTCCACAGTCGCGGCCTGTCAATGTGCACTGCATTCCATCTCTGATGCAGATCTGACGCAGGAACATTTTGTTTCCGTCCCCTCCAAAAAAACGTGCATCTCCACAGTTTTTGACTTTAAACATATTTTATTATTTTTAATTGAAAAGAAACATCAAACAAGCATCATGATGGTTTCAAAAGAAAACAAATATACAACATCTTCACATTTGTATTTCAAGTGGAAAAACTAAATCAAAAGGATCAGTTACCGCATCGCTGATTTTCTAATGCAGCATGTATTTTTAGAATCCATCCATCCATTTTCTGATCCGCTTATCCTTACAAGGATCGCAGGGTGTGATGGAGCCTAGCCCAGCTGCCTTTGGGCACGAGGCGGGGGACACCCTGAACCAGTTGCCAGCCAATCGCAGGGCACGCATTGACGAACAACCATTTACGCTCAAAATCACACTTAGGGACAATTCAGAGTGTTCCATTCACCTGCCGTGCATGTTTTTGAAATGTAGAAGGCAGCCGGCGTAGCCGGAGAAAAGCCACGCAGGCACGGAGAGTACATGCACACTCCACACAGGAAGGCCGCAGCCGGAATCGAACCCGGTACCTCTGCACGGTGAGGATACTGCACTAACCAGTCGACCGCTGGGCCACCCATTTTTAGAATTCGCTAAACAAAATAAACCCAATCAGGTATTAGTCTTTTTGGTGTATTGTAGATTTATCAGCGCTTTTTTTGGAGAAAATACAAACAGATTTTTTTTTTCTTCCCCCAAATGCATTTTAACTGCTTACAATTATACGGGCACTTTCTCTATTCGCAGGCCAATCCGTTCCCTATCCCCCCGCAAATAGTAAGGTTGCACTGTAGAGGTTTAAATTGTAATCTCACCATTCACAACTGGATGGCAGACATGGCTTCGTTGTGCTTGCACCAGGTTTTACACTGCCCAATACTCCAACAATCGGAGGCCGAATAATTTTTGGGTGGATTTGGAATGACATGAGGGACACAAATGCAGAAAAAGAGCACTTATAATGTTGGTTTGCTTTTCAGCAGTTTTGTGCCATCCTTGAATGGTCATTTTTGCACGGGAAAATTAAAAAAAAACCCACAAAATGTCATTTGCTTCGACGCCTTTGTTGTTGAAAAGTGGATCTTTTATACATGCATTGAGAAATATATTATAACAAGATCTATATTAAGAGTAAAAAAATTGGGAAAACATTTAAGTTTCCCATTCCTGCTCTAAGTTGTCTCGAGGTGTGAATGCGAGTGTGAAAGCTTGTTTGTCTATCTGTGCCCTGCGATCTGGTGATGACCAGGCCAGGGTGTAGCCCACATCTCTTAGCCAAATGGCACTGGGATTGTGTCCAGCTCACTCTGAAAAATCACCAACCTTAACATCACGTGACTGTAAAAGTGGCAGTTTGGATCTGGTGATGTGGCCCAAGCTTGCGGTTTGAGGAAGGTTAACCTTTCTCTTTCTCCCTCACGGCCGTCTCCCTCGCCAACCCTTGTCCTCCCGCCATTGTTTCTGGCGCGGCGCAAGAGGCCGCCGCGCCAATGTTATCGGTACGCCACAGACGTGGCGGCCTTGAGGGGGACGCTCGACTTTGCCCTGTTGACTAATTAACCTCGCGGGCGCCTACCTCAATGGGAGGCAGATGGGGCTTCAACTGTTTGAACGATCCCATAGAACCAATTTAGTTGGCAACGATGGACCGACACGGCACTATTAGAGGACGTGACTGACATGTTTTGAGCTTTGATATCCCGTCTTGTTAGTTACACCGTATTAAAAAGTAGACTCTACACAGATCATATCGGCTGGAATGGATCGCCCATATGTCATAGTTTGCCGATCTGACTGATCAATGACATCATTGATCAAATCTGCAAAATAACAAACAAAATCTTGTTGACTGAGGGGCATTCTGTGCTGCCATTATTAATAAGCTAGGGTTTCTCAGCACATAGTCGGATTTAAATATTTTTAGGACAGTCACCTAATGTTTGCATCTCAATAAATTTGTCTTGGGTTGTAATGCATTAACGTGTCGAAAATAAAATAATTTTTTTTCAAAATCTGCCAATTTTTGGTAACTTTAAAAGAGCTAATATTACTCGATTAATCTATCGGGCCATTATAAAAAGACACTCAAAACAATTTCAGCGTTCACTATCTTATTCCTGGAATACGTAACAAAAAATAAATGAACGATAGCCATCCAAATGTCATGCTTTTTCTAAAGTGGTCGAGCCCCAGTGTTTCTGTTTTTGTAAAAGGCCATTCCTGCATCCTCCGAGTGCTTTAATGCGGACACTTTAAAAATTTCAGCCCTCGATGAGGACAAAGATGTGGATTGAGAGATTGAATTCAGTTTTGCATTTTTGCTCCAGTCCACTTGCATTGGGGCCTGTGACGGGAAACAAATGTGTGCTACGTGTGGCAGTTGGCGCGCATTTTGTGTGCAGCATTATTGCCACCGACAGGACAGGTAGGAAGTGTCAAGTTTTTTCTCCCCATCAAACTTGCCCTGTTTAAGCCGTAAACATCAATCGTTCAGCATTTTTGTTATGAGTTGAGGATCATGACCTCTTTTTGCTGCTTGTTGGCGATGCACGACGTGATTTATTAACGACGCTCATGTTATTTATCTGATTGGGACAGCGTGCACAGGCCTGCGTGCTAGATTCGCACTAATTACCCGCTTTGAATTTTTTTTTGGCTGTTCATTATTTTGTGAAACTAATTAAGCTTGGTGTGGGGATCAGTTTCTCAGTGCGTTCGCACAGATTGGCTCCAAAATTGCTAATTTGCTGACCTTTGCTTCCGTCACATCACAGCTTGGATCCTTCAAAGGTGTCTTGAAATAAGTCCTGCCGCTCTTCACCCTCCAAACACTTGTGCCGTTACTACAAATTAAACTTTAATTAAAGCCGCCGATGGATGCTCCATCCGCGCCGCGTAAGAGCGGCTCAGAGCGGCTCAGAGCGGGAGATGGATTCTCTCTCATTTAACGCAAGAATTGGATTGAATTTTAACCCTCAAAGGGGCTCTCATAGAAACTATGTGAAAGTTCACAATGTCACAAAAAAAATCTGTGAAGTACATTAAAAAAAAAAAACTTGTGTTGCAAGTCTCAAAATATATGTATTTTTTCTTTGCTAAGTGGTTTTGCAAATTAATGACTCCATTTGAGGAGCAATTTACTCATTTTGTCCTTGGGACCTGAAGCAAGGCTTTTATTAAACAAGAAAAATACGACAACATAAAATATAGCAAATGAGCAATTCTACTTTTTTCCTCTCAAATTCAAGTTGTGTATCGCTCCAAACTGTATTTTTTTTTGTTTGTCTTGTAAATGTTTCAGTAGTGCAATTTCAAACACAAATCTCAATTTTAGTTAAAACTTTGTGTTTCTGAACGGATTGTGTGGTCTGTTAACAAAGCTAAAAAAAATAATTGAAAAAAATTGAGCTAGTGTCATGTAATTTTGTACAGCACTTTGTATGCGATGGCTGTTTGAAAGTGCTCTTTAAATACAGTTGCGTTGAGTAATTTAGGCACAAAACTGGTGAACAAGAAACCAACAATCAATGCAAGAACTCATTTTGTAATTTTTTTCACAAAAATCAACTCACTCCAAATGTTAATATTTTGAGGTTCTTTTTGTCCTGCATATCATTCCAAATCCACAAAAAAATGATTAGGCCTGCTCATGTTATTGTATTGGGCAGTATAATACCTGGTGTAACTGCAGCTAAAACATGTCTGCCTTCAAGTGGTGATTGGTGATATTACAACTTAAACTTCCAGTTGACCCCTGCATAGTCAAAGTTCGGCAACCGTGGTTTCAAACATGCACAGATTTTTTTTCTTGTTGAATTTTGCAATATTTTTTCACATTTTGAATTTCTGATATGTTTCTCTTGAATTTCTTGTTTGTGGGTGACTGGTTAGCGCGTCAGTCTCACAATGCAGAGGTGCAGGGTTCGATTCCGGCTCTGGCCTTCTTGTGTGGAGTTTGCATGTTCTACGCATGCCTGAGTGGGTTTTCTCCGGGTACTCCGGTTTCCTCCCACATTCCAAAAACATGCGTGGCAGGTTAATGGAACACTCCGAATTGTCCCAAGGTGTGAGTTTGTGTGCGAACGGTTGTTCGTTTCTGTGTGCCCTGCGATTGGCTGGCAGCGGTTCAGGGTGTCCCCCGCCTACTGCCCGAAGACAGCTGGGATAGGCTCCAGTGCGCCCCACGACTCTTGTGAGGCAGCCAATCGCAGGGCACACAGAGACGAACAACCATACACGCTCACAGTCACACCTAGGGACAAATTAAAGTGTTCAATTTACCGACCCTGCATGTTTTGGGAGGAAACCGAGTACCCGGACAAGAGCCACGCAGGCACAGGGAGGCCGGTAGCCGGAATCAAACTCTGCATCTCTGCACTGTGAGGCAAACGTGCTTCCCTTAGAAAGTTCTCTTGAGTGTTAATAGCAGGTGGAAGGGGTGAAATAAACTTTTTTTCTTTTGTATATGCTCACTATATCATGTATCGCTGTGAATTTTATCAAACTGGATCTGAAAGGTGTCCCTTAGATGAAAGTGGATTCACTGTGTGGGCAGCATTCAATTAAAATTAGGCACTTGTAGTATCAAGTACCAACAGTATAAATGTCACCTTTCATGTCAGTTTCAGGCTGAAAGTTCATAAGAGCGACAATAACTGCCACACGAACCAACACTGAACTCCCTTTTGGCATTTTTTCAACTTTGATGTGAGATTCGTGGGAATGACATGCTCTCAACCCGCAAAGTGCCCCTGCCCCCTTCCCTCTCCTCTCACCGGTGAATTATAATCTCATCAACCACGCGCATGCAGCATCTTGCTTCATTTTGCTCCATTGTTCTTCATCTCCTCTCAAAGCCTTGTGAGACACCCCCATGATGAAAGCCCAACTAAATGAATCAGTGCTGAATGTGAATGAGAAGGCAGAGGCTTTCATTGGCTTCCGGCCGCCGCTTCAGAAATCATTCCGCAGGAGTTCCTCCCGGCGCGGCTAGTTTCACTGGATGAGGTAGGACGGGATGCAACGCCGCCTGAGAGCTGGACCCAATCAGAACTGCACTCATCCTGAGAAAATCGAATCGACATTTGCATGTGCTTACAAGTGACCGCTTTCTGCCAGGCAGGCAAAACTCTATGTGGCTACTTTCAGTGGTGTTCCCCCCCCCCCCCCCCCCCCCCCCCCACACAAAAAAAACAAAAACC
>CAAKHF010017005.1:0-11678 GCA_901007745.1 Hippocampus kuda
TTCTGTTTCCTTCATCTTCGGGGCTGTTATGGCTATTGCTCATCAGGGTATGCGTGTGTAAGTGCGTGCGTGCGTCTGCGAGTGTGTGCAGTCACGAGTCGATGGCGGGAGGTTGGTTGATCGAAAAGTAGCTCTTCGGTCAAAAAAGTTTGGGCCTTCAGATAAGATATAAGATAAGATATCCTTTATGTGTCCCACACTGGGGAAATATGCTCTGTTGTGCAGTATCTATCCATCCATTTATTTTTGCAAACAACTGAGACAAACCATTAAAAATAAATAAATCAAACTCTGCTTGGATAAAACTAAGAATTTTAAAAAAAAAAGTTAAAAAAACCCTTTACTTGAATAAACAAAAAAAATTGGAAAAAAAACCCTGCTTGAATAAAACAGAATTAATTTTTTTTAAAAAACCCTCTACTTGAATAAACTAAAAAAAATTTAAAAAAAAACCCTGCTTGAATAAAACAAAGAATTAAAAAAAACTTGAAAAAAAACCCTCTATTTGAATAAAACAAAGAATTAAAAAACAAAAAAACAAACAAAAAAAAACCTCAATAAACTATAAAAGAAGGAAATGTGGCCGTTGGATTCAGTGCGACCCACCTTGTCTGATGTCATTCCTGATGTCAAGTTCCAGGTTTTCCATGCGCTTATTCATCTTCACGGTCAGCTGCTTCTGTTGCCGCCGGTAAACCATCATCACCACTTCAAGATGGAGGCCGGAAAAAAAAAAATAGAAGAAAATGAATACTGCAAGATGACTTGCTCATTAGCAAGGGGGCTTTGCTGTGACGAACCGACAATAATGCAGGGTATCAGC
This sequence comes from Hippocampus kuda, assembly GCA_901007745.1. NCBI lineage: Eukaryota > Metazoa > Chordata > Actinopteri > Syngnathiformes > Syngnathidae > Hippocampus > Hippocampus kuda. The sequence goes on from CAAKHF010017005.1 coordinate 824, forward strand.
AGAAGGACGATCAACATGAGAGAGAACAGCTGGGACGTATTCTGCAGCATGACTGTCTTGTCTCCATACAAAACCTGCAGGGGGAAAAAAAAAAACAAACCAGTCAGGCGATGCGTCAAATTTAAGCGCACTCCGGTGCCGACCCCCCCGACAGATTCACCTTTAACTGACGAAAATTCATATCGGGCACACTTCTGATTTGGCAGATGAAAAAGTCCGTTTGGTTGTTGGTGTCTTTGGCTTCCATCACGCAGGGGTAGTCCTTCCCCTCGTAGACGCCCGCCGCCGACACGTCTTTTAGGCTCATCTCCAGGTTGTCGGACATTTTCTACAACGCAACGCGCAGCCAAATGAGAATGTGGGTGCGTAAAAGTCCGACGGAAACTTATGTGGGTTGAAAAATAAAACCTGGATGGTGACGCGAACGTCCTCTCCGGTTCTTGTGGGGGTGAAACTTGTAAAATGAGGGTCGGGATAATAGATGATGGACAGCGTGCACGGCAGCGTTTCATTGGCGACTTTCAGAGACAAATTGCTGGTAAAACGCTTCGGAGTGCCCTCAGCTGCGGGTGTCCGGTAAGTCAGATTCTGCAACCCAAACAAAAACACACACAGTAGCACTAAAGTACCATTTCATTTCAAGACCAAAAAAAAAAAAAAAGGTCTTGTGACGCATTACAGGCTATATTACCCATGTATGCATTACATGCTGCTTTCAGGGCATGTCATCCTGCCGTGATTTACCACGCCGCATTCCGAAGTTTATGACGACTAATGCAGCTAAGTGCGCGTGAAGGCGTGCGTGAAGGCATGCGTGCTCACCCGGGAGTTTCTGTCTATGGGAAGGCTGACTTCCTGTCGTGCGTGACTGTGCAGGACGCCGTCCACAACTTCAAGGTTGGTTCCGACCAGGGTGATCTTCCTCTTTCCGCTGCACAGCACAGAGCAGCGTCAAGTGAAGAGAAAGTCAACCTCTTTTTTTTTTTTGCGACATATAAAGAGGTCAAGGCACAGATTTCGAAATGGCTTCTCAAACTAAGGAGCGGGCCGCCCCGGTGACGTAACAATCACGATTTTCATTTCCGTGAATGGCATCAAAGTGGATCTGAGCCCACCGTGTTCTGACTGAAAGGATGTTTCGGAATCAAGGTGATTCTAGTTCACGAAAATAAATTGAAGGAAAAAAAAATACATTTGAAGAACGAGACTACAAATGGGAAAAAAAAAATAAAAATACAGTGGTACCTCTACTTATGAATGCCTCTTCATACAAAATTTTCAAGTTACGAAAGAAATTTGCTACGAAAGAAATTTCAAGATAGAAAGGTAAAAATACAGTATGGTCTGCGACTCGCAGCTTCGCGTTTCCTGAACGCAACATATTTATAGCTGCTCTGCCATTGGCTATTACTTAGCATCTTCCTGGCATCCCATTGGCTAAGAGGGACCTCTACCGTATGAGTCGATGTGTGGATGTAGATAGACAGATAAATCAGTGTCTATGCAGCGTCCTCGTCATTCCCCCCTCGGGCCATGAGACGTTTTACATAAATGTGAATCACCCAGGAAAAGTGTTCACTAGTCGGGTGATTGCTCACTATATGCTGCTGTTTGCTTTGGACATTTTCGAAGGATTGTTAAAAGCTGACAAAAGAAAATGTCCTTGGATCCGTTTTTTACAAAACGCCAGGCAAAAAAAAATACTTCTGAGAGAGAACGTGAACTAAAAGGGCCAAAAAAACGATGAGGACGCAGTTAAAAGTTAAATGACCACTTTTAGTCGTTACTCTACTCTGAGTTTTTTTACATTCTGCACAACTCTCATTTATTGTGCAATAATCTAAATGTAACATGTATTTATTCCATATTTAGATGCATTTATATGATTCAGAAGACATTTATGTCTGAATTTTGGGGGTCTTGGAACGGATTAGGGCATTTCCATGGAAAACGCGTCTCAAATTACACATTTTTCTCGTTAAGAAATTTCTTCCAAAACCAATTAATTTCATACTGTACATTAAAAACAGTCTATTATAACCCGGGTCGGAACAGAGATGCTGCACGAGGGCCATCACCACTAATACAGCTGAACAGATTCAGAGGTCATGCAGAAACAATTAAAAGAGTCCAGCAGACGCACGTGGCTCCGTGATTGTTGCTCGTGGACGGCCGTGATAAAACAAATTAGTTTGGCTTGTTGCACGCTAAAAATGCATGCTGGGCTTTCCGCAACAACGCAATGCATCTTGAAAGTGCCACTTTCAGATGTTGCAACCACAAAAAAAAAAAAAAGAAAAAAGGGGAAGGAGTGTGATGGTGAAAGACATCACTTTTGAGAAGCGGCTGACTTGTCACACCAGATGCCCCCTGACCTAAAACAGTTCAACTATACGATCTACGAAAGGCAAATTGTGTTTGAGTGCCTTCAAGACGTTTTTGTTACTTTCAGACTTTCCGAAAATTCTTCATCGTCTCATGAACATGACAAAATTTTTTTTAAAAAAGGACTCTTGCCTGCTCCAGGTGCTGCGCGGCGTCATGGCGGCGCAGGAAGGGGATGACGTGTAAGTGACTGCGCTGTTGCCATGGCAACTGCCATCCGGGAGCACGGCGCACACGCGCACCGTACCTTTGCCTTGGATGGCGGGAATGTGGAACATCAGGCTCACGCCGGTGTTGTTCCACACGGGGGTCCTTGAGACAAGGTGTCGAAATGCAATCGGTTACATTGCTGATCATATCGAGATTAAAAAAATAAAATCACCTGAAGCAAGAGTGTGAATACGAAACGCTTTTGAAATACTCACTCCCGTGGCACGCAGTCCATGCTGGTCAGGATCCTCACCCGGGTCACATGGCTGAGGTTATAGCCAGACAAAACAGCGTTGTTGTGCCCATAGAAAGACACAACATTGGGGGTGACAGAGGAGATCTCCGGCTTCTAACCGGAACCCAAACAAGACAGGTTTTCCTTGAAACTCCATCTTGGAAATAACGTGCGCAGTTGACAGTTCAACGGGAGACTCACCAAAACATTCATTTGTGACTGAATTGTTTGGCAAACTTGGCGCTGTTGGAAGAGACACACACACACACACACACAAAAAAAAACATGTTTTAACTATGGCTGTATGGATGCGGTTATGTTAGTCATTGGGCTGCTGCTTTTCATTTTCACTGATGCGGAGGGGGGAGAAATCCGTATAATATGCAGTATTTACATCCATTACTCCTGCGGTAGCCCAGGCACAGCTGCCGTTGCTCCAGCGGCACCCAAGCTCAAAACATCTCTGGCACCTGAAAAGAAAGCGCACACCCAAGGTTGAGCAAGAGGAACATGAGCCCGATGACCCAATTTGATCACCACGTTTTATTTATCGGCGTTTCCGGACTCACAGAGCGGCGGGAGGTGAGCCCCTGACGTCAGGGCACGTCATCAGCTGGATTCTTTCCCAAAAACTCATTGGCCCCAGTCTGAATTTCACTGTCACACTCATCGCTGGTTATTTCAAACGACACAAGGAGGTACGTAAGGTGCCGGTGACATCACTACACAGGTGACCGACGATGGTCATTCACGAACCTTGAGTGGAAAGCGTGCCGTTGATGAGGATGCAGGTGCATTGTGGGAAGACGGGGCCGGGGCTGTCCCTGCTGCAAAGCTCACCAGAACTTCCGGAGAACTGACAGGCGAAGGTGGTGGCCGCATCGGGATCCGCGCTCACGTGCGTGCGGACGTCCAACCTGATCTGAGAGAGGCGAAGGGAAAGAGTGTTTAAAACAAGCAAATTGGACAACGAGCTCCGTTTGTTGACATGGTGTCGATTGCTTGCACCTGACCGCTGCTTTGCTTTTTCACAGTGTAGGATATCCTCCGGTTCTGGTAATCGTCAGGGTAGGACAGCCAGTGGGAGTTTCGGCATTCGTCCTTGAACGTGCAACTGGTATTTGTTTTAAAAAAAAAAAAATCATCATCATCATCCTGAATTAACTCATTCATCAACCCAAAGACGTTTTTAAACGTCTTTTCAGACTTGGTCCAGAATCGGCTGGTCCTGAATGAGTTTAATGACGATGTCAGACGCGATGACGTATCCAACCTCTTTTTGGCGTGGCACCACACGCAGCTTGGATCCTGTGCCGACCAGCAGCCTTCCAGCGTTTTGTGCGCGTGGCATACGGACACAGACACGCGTTGCACCTGCGGGGACAACGTTCAGCGATAACGTCACCCGATCACCGTTCGACGCAGCCGCGCGTTTCAACGATTGACCGGGCACAAACCTGGTTACTGAAGGCCGCGTACAGGTGCTTGCCATCCACTTTGTCCAGGTGCATACTAGGAAATACTTTGCGGTCGTCAGCCGTCCGGTAAAGCAATGTGGGACAAGTGCTGCGATAGTTTTTGTCCACACTTAGCTGAAAACCAAAAGCGCACATCGATGACAATTGACCGTGTCGGGTTTGAGGTTTGGCCAGCGCTTAAACGGTTTGCATTAGTTATTGCGTGAAATCGAAATGGCGGCGCATAAATACAAATCTGTGACATTATGTTCGGCACGTGTGGCCAATTTTCAGAGGCGGGGCTGCATTTCTTGTGGTTGAGGTCAGCCACAAAGCTTGTTGCTGAGCCAGCACGTGATCTACCGTTGCATCTCATTGTCAAGGAGACTTTGTGCGGTCCGAGTGGGACAAACGTTGAGTGAAACGAATCTATCTGCACGGGACTTCTTCAAGCCGAGTGATTCTTTCCTGTCGACCATTTCGCGATAACATTTCCTGTATGCCTCACTCCCTCTCGTATCAGGAGGCAAGCGTGCAAGTTTTTGACATGCTACCATCCATCCATTATCCAAACCGTTTTTCCTTTTCTTTGACTTTAACGACAGTGTGACAGTCACAGTTGTTGACGTCTTTACTTGAAACTAACATAAGAAATATCCTTTTGCGTGCCAAAAAAATAAAACAAGTACAGCGGCGTCTGTTTTTTTTTTTTTCTGAAATGGTGGCAGTTGTGCCAATTCCCGTTTCGCATGCGTTTGAATGTGATTGCTTAATCCTTAACACAGACTGTTTCAACAGGATGTGTCGACTTGCAAAACCACATTAGCAGTTTTTTTTTACTTCCTCTGTCAAGATTTATGTATATATTTTTTGTCAATTGAGTTGTACAGGGTTTTGACTCCGATTTTATTCCGCCTAAACCTGGCATGTGTCACGCTCACCTTAATTAGCTGTCCATCTGCTGTCCCGACAAAGAAGACCATCCAGGGCCCTTGTGTTGTGGCCAGCACAGACGTCATGGAGGTCTGCCTGAAGAGCACCTTCAGTGGCTGCAGCACCTTAGTCTGCCACAAACACACACAAAAAAAAAAACAAAAAACAACACATTACACAATAAACACACACAATTGAGCCACATCACACGCGAGAAGCCAACTCGTCAGTGGAGCGGAAAGTGGTAAGGGGATCACCGCAGAATTTTGGCGGCTGCATTTGACGGCGCTGCAGAAATCTGGATCTTCATCCGTTGTTATCTTGAGATCGGGACTGATGTCAAAAAGAGCCAGCTGGGTGCTGCTGGGATCTAGGTCGACATTGAACACGCCGACCCACAGTGTCGAAGGCGGGACCGCAGAGGAGGCCACGAGTCTGCTGCCCTTCTTCCCGGGGATGACCAGAGATGCCCCGCGCAGCGATTTCATGGTGTCCACCTTCTTTGTTTTGGCCTGCAGCCATATGAGCCGAACTCTGTTGCCGCCCGGTTGTGAAGAAAGCACGTTGGCAAAGAGATAAATGACAGAATTGATCTGAAATCCGTCCATGAAGTCCACATCGCCGCTACTTTTAAAGAGGGGGTGGGAGCCGTCACCGGAGAAGGAGAAGATGCCTCCGTCGTGTTTGTTATCCGTGTCATGGATGTACACGGCCTCCGTAAAAGAGGCGCACATGCTGGGCGGGGTCTCGCCTTTGCGCTGCTGGATGGCGGTCATGATGTAAAAGTCCCGGGTGGCCCTCTGAACGGCCACCAGGAAGGCCACCGACGCGCTGGTGCGCCTGTAGGGCCCCACCGGGATGTGCTCCCTGTGGAGCACCTTGGAGATGTTGGCTAAGGCCAGTAGCTCGCAGTAGCTGCACACGTTATCGGTCACGCCGCAGCTGATGAGTGTGCCGTTCTCCACAAAAGGCACCAACACGGTGACGCTTAACGTATCGTTCCACGAATCTCCCGTGACTCTGGAAAAGAGCGCGCTGTCACTTTTTCCCGTGAGGATGCCCGTCTGGTTGACGGCGTGGACCAGACGCAGGCCGCGGCTCAGCTGGTACAGTCTCTCATCTGTTGCTATATAAACGCCGTCAAGTGTGGCCACAAAGTGGCGAATGTCCCCGTCCACGATGAAGCGTCCACCTGTTGCCTCCTCCAGGCATTGACCCACTTGTGGCCAGAGAAGGCAGACGATAGGCGTCGACAGAAGCAGGAGCAGCATCGTCTTGCTGTGTTGTCAGCTGGACGCCTCGCATGGCTCTCAGTCTGGAGTTGTGCGTAAACGCGCGCAGCGTGCCACCACAGAGGAGAAGTGTCTCAAGTGGGAGGGAGCACGCGCGCTGGGCGTCAAACATCGCGACTCTTTTCCAGACCGTTGTTGGAGCTGCAAAGACAGAACGCGATCAAGAATTAAACGCCACCGAGGCAAAATATGAAGCACTCCACTAAACCACTGAAAATGTACTTTGTGTTCAAAAGATATAGAATAGTTCATGTGGACACTTCCAATGGAGTCCATGACACTTGCATTTATACAAGCGTGACAAAAATTGCTGAAGTTTAAAATCATGAGTTTAGCTTTATGACATCCACACATGTGACGGGAATAAACATATTTGATTTGTGGATTACACAGGCGCAAACACTTTAAAGGTGTTCATATACCCACATTTTGTTTGACAGTCAACTACTCATTCTATGTGAATGCATTTCATACACTGCTTGGTTTATTCAATGTATGTGTTTACAGTACATATGTATGTAGGGATGCATTGATACAAAGAAAAGAAATATAAACGGTGTGATAAAAGAATGGTGGGAATGAAGGAAGAAGCACATCAATTTGAAATCACTTCACTCACATTCATCGGCAATGCCGACATCGTAAGTTATTCCACACAAATTTCATCAGCAATGCCTGCATCTATTAACCACTGTAGTAAGAAAGAAAACGTGACAGGAAAAAAAATGTAAATGAAATAAAAGTTAAAATATTTCTAAATTGATATATTTCTTTTTAGCCCAGCCTGTACATCCAATTAAAAACACGCTTCTGCCCTCTTGTGTTTAAAAACAGTATAGCACCATGACATCATTTGAATTGGAATTTACTCAACCAAACACATCTTTATTTGGGGGGGAAATACTAAACAAAATCGAGTTGACATTGTTTAACTATGATCCAACTCTTATCCAACTGTATAAAGCCTTATTAAGAGTGAGTGGCTCCTCTGTATTCGACAACCGCCATGGGACGACCACGATTTGTAGTTAAACTACGGTCTTTTTTTTTCAGGTCAAACATTCTGACTGTTTGGTCATTACTTGAACAAAAAAAACATAACAAACCTTGGACTAGTTTGATTGTAACGTGTTGGAATTCAGCGAATTGAGGTCGAGCGAAGAAACAACAAAGTTGAAGCACCTGCCGTTCATCAACGCAAAAGCGCTCTTCCTGGTTTACAAGACACAACGCCATTGGAGGAAAGCTGACCAATCAAAACTCAGCACACGAATGACGTTAATTTTATTCTTCCTGGTGGGTTTCCCCCTGTGTCATCAATGGTTTCCACTAGATGTCGCTGTCCGCACTGTTTTGGTGGCACTGCGGGGGTTACGCAGAGCTCATCACTGTTGGGAACTCCGCGTCTTTATATTCCTGCTGGCCGCCCGCTTGAGGTTCATTCACAGCAGCGAGGGAGCTGCTGTTCATCCTCCATCCGTTCTTTGTCCCATCGATCCTCCCATCCATCCATCCACCTCATATCTGGCGGTGTGTCGCCGCGTCCAGCTGTGCACAGCCAGTGTCGACATCTACCTGGAAGGGACACTTTGATTTATTTCCGTCATCTCCAGCCTGGATATCATCGCTGGCTGCAGACATCATTGGTAAGTCCTTTGCTTGGGCTTTTATTTCAGTCAGGTTTCTTGACATGAGTACATTAGCAAAACTGTTCCATTGGGAAAGTGCGCCTTGTGTGATAATTGCCCTCATCTGGTTTGGTTTACATCCACTGGTGTCACACTGATACGCTGTGAGAAAAAAATAAATAAAATAGCGCTCGTGTGGGTTCATTCCTGCTCTTAAAGGGACTAATGTGCACTCCAGACCCAGTTATTGGACTCCCAAGTGAATTTTTAAAGTGTCAAGTCTAGCAAGGGTAGAATAGCAGTGACAATTTACTGTCTTTCTGCATCTCTAATCTACATGCCGATCTTCACCCGTGTGCAGCTCTAAACTTATTTCCTCCTCTTCTTCTTCCTCTTGAGTCGCAGGACATCATTGGCATTTACACGCGTCCCCGGCTGTTGCATAACACTCCATATCCGAGTGGGCTTCGGGGGTCACCCTGCGGCATCTCTCGCCAAATATGCTTCGGCCTTGCTTGTCATACTGATGCGTTCGAGAGCAATGTTGTTGCATGATTCAAAGTAATCTCCAGGAGGAAATGAAGGGCTTGATGAATTAACGAGCTGTTATTGGGACCTCGAAGCTGATCCGTGCACTATAGTAGACTCAAGGAATGTAACTGCAATAACAGTCCACATTTTCGAATCTTTCCAGTGTCCATGTTGATGGAAATTCTGCTGTTTGACGTGTATTTTCAGTGCACATTTGCTGTCATTTACCACGAGTCCAATGCGTGTGTATTTTGATGACAGGCCTGTGGTTGGCCGTCTTTCTGTGGCATGTGCTGCAGCAGGTCCCCTCCCATGGTTTGGAAAGCTGCACTCTGTAATCTCCTCCAACCTCAGCACCACCCCGATTCCTTTCTCAGGGGCAGCAAAGGCACAAAGAGACAAATGGGCACCCGGCTGATGGGAAAAAAACAAAACAAACTAAGCTCAACAAGTTAAAAAAAAAAAAGGGGGCCCACCCATGGGTAAAAAAAAAAAAAAAGCGCACTAATTTATGACTTGTATAGTTTTGGTCACATGACCTCTAATCTCATGAATATCCGTTTGAACGGTGAGCAACCACAAGACATAAGTAAAAAAGTGACAATTAAATTACCACCTGGCTTGTGTTCTTCGCCACGTCTTATATCAGAAGGTCTCAAACTCGCGGGCCGAGGGCTAAAAGCAGCCCACGGGATGCTAGTTTGAGCCCCCCCCCCCATGCCTTGATATAAAGTTTAATGTTAGGTCCGTCTCGTCGAAGGCCGACAGCGTCCGAGCACCCGAACCATAGCGGAAACGTGACCGTGCCCATGGTGCCCCGCGCCAGCTTTACACGTGTAAACCACAGATGTAAACAACACACATTTGCCGCTGAACACGCATTTAAACAGATAAACAACAGGCCAGTGTGGCTGTCACCAGAGCACCAGACCAGACGTTACATACGCACAAGGGGTGAAAATGAGTGCTAAGACGCTAACGCGGAGCTCACAATATAACCTACACACGAGCGAAGTTTAACGTGTATGTGTGCGTGTTAGCGTTAGCTCCATGCTAGCTACCAGCCAAACTTTAAAATTGTATCACATTTTTTTATTTATTATTTATTATTGTTATTTCTTTAAATAAATGCATTCTAGCTCCAGCGGCCCCCGGGTAAATTGAGTTTGAGACCCCGGTCTTACATGCACAAATGTTTAAATTAATCACAGATTTGAGGATGTCTGCTTGGCATTTGCACCCCAAAAAAAAAAAAATGCTGTCAAGTCCATATGGTGGTTGGTATTGCCCCCCCCCTTATTATTATTATTTTTTTAACAGAATCAACATGTCCATTGTCTGCTAATGAAAGGCAATTCATCATTATCTCATTCTTTGCCAGCAGAGAACTAATGAATGGATGACGATTGATTTTTTTTTTTTGTGGTGGAAGAAACATGTGGCGAGACAAACAGCCGAGGAGGACAACAATTTGTCACTTTCAGGGGACTCTCAATCAACTTCTTCTGGAAACATTTGCTCAGGCTTTGAACTAAAATAATATTTTGCTCGGCTCTCTAAATCTTGAATTCTGCATGTTATTGACTTGAGAAAGTTTTCCTGCAGTCAGTGTCAACTACTCTGTGTGTGTTTTGTTTTGTTTTTTAAGATAACTGCCAACCATTTTCTCTGCATCCGAAATTAGTAAATATACGGATTGGAATCCCTCCAGGGGGAACTTGTCTCCCATCGGTGGTGGCAGGAAACATCAGGAAATGGTTGGCGTGGGTGGACACTGCAACTGGCAAAACACGGGAATGACCATGTTGGCAAGGGAAGTCTCCCTCAGCGGTGTTTCCCTTTTGCTGCTGCGGCGGCGTGGGAGTTGCTCTCTGACTGCAGAAAGACTGGATCCGCGCCCCGGAAAATAAACGCAGAGGGAGCAAGATACAGATTGTTGAACCCTTTCATGCACCAGTAATGCTAAGCTGTCACCTGATACCATGATAAGGTGTCCACTGTCCCTGAAAGGGTTAAAAAAAATTATTTTATTATTTTTTTTAAATATCAGTGGAATGGCTTAAAGTACACCGTCAAAGCATTTTTCGGACGAGATTCCCTCCAGGTTATGCTGATGTGAAACGGATGGCACCGGCTGCAGCCAATTTCATACCTCGGGAGGGGGGGTGGGGGGTGGGGGCTCTG
>CAAKHF010017005.1:17068-35338 GCA_901007745.1 Hippocampus kuda
TTGTGCATTTTTTCCCCCCCCCCCCCCAGAGGTGGTGTGAAATCAATGAAAACTCCAACGTCCCATTTTACAGCGGCCTCAGTGCCCTTCCGAGACCTCGGTTATTGTCTGCCTGCGGAGCTGCTCTAAAAGCACGCGGGAGAGTAGTTAGTCTGACTTTTTACTGGACTCGTATCGCGATAAATACAAAAACATCGACACTGTATTCCAACCGAGTTGTATTGGAGGAGCGGGGGTCGAGGGGGGTTTTGTGTACCGTCAAGGCATTCAAGCCGCGCTCGGAAAAAGTCAAAGTGCCAAAGCTCGTCAAATACCGTATTGGCCCAAATATAAGATGGCGTTTTTTTTGCATTGAAATAAGACTGAAAAAGCGGGGGTCGTCTTATATTCGGGGTCTTGACGTTATACCCATTCATGACGCTAGGTGGCGCCAGATATCATTGAAGCGAATGCTGAACTTGACTCCCCAGGCCAAAGTGAACCCCTGTCACGAAAAATAAAAATAAAAATAGCGGTAGCACGAAGAAGAAAAATAAAAAATAGCGGTAAGAAGGAAAAGAGAAGAAACTATTAGCAAGTCCTTTGCCGTAAACTCTTTTCGATGTGTCATCGTATTGCCGAGTGCTTTCTCACTTTATGACCATCGATGAGAAAAACACAAATAAACATGTGGAGATGGTTTCTCAATTTCGTGGGGGCGGGTGGACAACAATTTCTGGTCATTTTCAAATTAATTCCGAATGAGTTGTACTTCCTTGAATTAAATACAGTGCAGAGTGTTCTACTACAAAGGCTGACCTCAAACAAGCGGTACATTTTGTCCAGACAACGCCATCATCACTCATGAGCGACGACATGTTGACTGTTAGCTTGCGTGTTAGTGTTGCTCCGGTTACGTTCTCCATCCTGCGTCTCCTCTGACAAGGAGGTAAAAAAAAACAGTCCGACGATCTGATAACGGGAGCGGGACCTTACTCCATCGCCATTATATTTTGGCTTTGACTCCCAACAACCTTTCGACATTGCGAGACGTGCCGTTTGCGGTCGTAGGTGCAGACGAGCCGCGGGGGGTCGTGGTGAAAGGAACGCTGAGAGCTCACTGGCAAGGAGCAGGGGCCCTGACCTCCTGTTCAGGAAGTGGCTGTGTTGCTTTTGGAGATGATTTGTCTGCCTGTTGCGTCGGCATCATCGCGACGCGGAGCAAGGTTGCATCTCGACGCTGTCTCCGCCGTGGAGAGAATGGGCGGCAAAAAGGATGACTAACTGATGAAAAGGATGTTGAGTTCAATGCCAGTGGCATTAATTGAAGCGCTTCCTGAGGATTTTTTTTACAAGAACTTGCACTTCAAAAGTCATGTTCAAAACTGCTACGTCATAAATCATTCGCACAGGGCCATATATCATGACCGCAGGGTCATATATCATGACCGCCGGGCCATGTATCATGACCGCAGGGCCATGTATCATGACCGCAGGGCCATGTATCATGACCGCCGGGCCATGTATCATGACCGCCGGGCCATGTATCATGACCGCCGGGCCATGTATCATGACCGCAGGGCCATGTATCATGACCGCAGGGCCATGTATTATGACCGCAGGGTCATGTATCATGACCGCAGGGTCAGATATAATGACCGCCGGGTCATGTATCATGACCGCCGGGCCATGTATCATGACCGCAGGGCCATGTATTATGACCGCAGGGTCATGTATCATGACCGCAGGGTCATATATCATGACCGCAGGGTCAGATATAATGACCGCCGGGTCATGTATCATGACCGCCGGGCCATGTATCATGACCGCCGGGCATGTATTATGACCGCAGGGCCATGTATCATGACCGCAGGGCCATGTATCATGACCGCAGGGTCAGATATAATGACCGCAGGGTCATGTATCATGACCGCAAATCCGCCGCTTTGTTGCGACACGGTTCAGAAACGCTGTACACCGCCCCAAAAAGAACCATCTCTCTTCAACAATGTACTTTTTACTGCCTTATGACTCTGTAAATCTGTGTCCAAGCGTCGTATTTGGATGCAACAGGAAGTCGATGACTCAACGGTGAATGAGCTGAAATTTGTGTTATTTTCCTTGTGCATCTCCCTGGTTACTATCTCAGAAATTGCATGGAAAATAACAAGGCATTATTTTGATTGCGGCTCAGGAAAAATTGTTCTCGTTGGAATTGCTGTTCAGGGAGAGTATTAAATTATTCGGAATGACCCCAAAAGAACATTTTGATGACTTTCAGATTGTAGGATGCCATAGTTTGACGGCAGCTCTGTTTCAAACAAGCAAAAAAACAAAAACCTACCGTATTTTCAGGACAATAAGTCCCAGGTTTTTTTTTTTTCATAGCTTGGCCGTTGGCCGGGGGGTGGGACTTATACTCGAGAGCGACTTATGTGTGAAATTATACATTATTTCATCATTTCACGTTATTTTCACATTAAACCTCAAGAGGGCGCTCTCGGCCTGTGTTGATAAATCAACGGTGAGTCTGATGAATGCGACGTAGATTTGCAAGACCCACAGAATTTTCTGTTCTAAGGCTATGTAAACATGCGTCACAAGAAAGGTGAGCCTCTCTTCTTTCAGCAGAAAAAAATTGTTACGATCTTTCTCCGTTCGTTGGCAATCAGCATTGGTAAATTGCTAAGTTTTATGGAAAAGGCTGATTTTCTTCAGAAATCCTTTTTGTAAAAGCATGAATTTCAAACGACTGGTGGACTTTTGCACCACTGCCACCTACTGGCCATTTTTTTACAATTTAGCATTGCAGTCAAGCCTGCTCCTTCAGTGAGAAGTTGCATCAGACTCTCTTGCACCATCCCCCATGAAAAAACGCAATTGACGCCTTTAGATGTCATTTGGAGGCGGGGACAATACATGAATTGACGCTTTTAGACGTCAAAGGGTTTGAAATGAGTTAAAAGTGACACAGAGGAGAAAGATTTCATTGGACTTAGTTATTTGGAATGACACTGATGGCTAGCTAAACTTGTTAGCGTGTTCTTTATGCTACAGTTATCGGAATAACTCGTAATATGTTCCGTGAACATACCAGGCACATTCTCAGTTCGTTGTTGATGCGTCATGTAACGTTAGCATAGTCGTACACTTATTCAGCCTGTTATTCTCGATTTTTATTTTAAATTGCCTTTCAAGAGGACATGTCTGTTCTCGGTGTTGGATTTTGTCAAATAACCCCCCCCCCCCCGCCAAAAAAAAAGACTTATACTGTAGCATGACTTATGTATGTTTTTTTTTCTTGTTTGTTATGCATTTTATATTATTAGTCATTTATAATCCGGTAAATACGGTAATTAATTATTTTGGTGCTTATATACTAAATCCACACAAGCCCTTCACAGCAAGACATAATGCTTATTCGTGGTGGTTAAAAAAAAAAAAAAATAGCCACTGCTGTGCAACTCCAGGGAACGTCCTGCATAGTTTTTCGTTTGTCATCACTGGCACAATGAACTCAGCGACAACCAATTTGCAGATCAGGGTTTACAGTTCCAAACCACGGTGCGGCAGAGACTGCGCCGCTCGGTGGAAACTTGGTTTTAAATGCTCAGCTGGCCTGTCCGACAAGACTCCAAGCGACGGAAACACAATCGCCGCGCAGTCCGCTTCAAGCGCCGCGAGTCTGCTCGCCCACGAGCGGTTTTGTCGTCAATGCAGTGGGCTCATCATAGTCATCTCGGGACGCTGACGCATCCTTTTTGCTTTGCTCGTATTTAGTTTTAATATGGGGACGGTAACGTGATCGGGAGAAAGTCTTCATCTCATCTTTCCTCTTGACATTTCGGAATCAGCTCCCGACAGCCTATTAAGAGACGCAGAATTGCCAAAGAGTTTGTTTGCTTGCTTGCCATCTTCAAAACTGGAGTCAACGCAAGGAAGAGTGTCCGCTCATCACAAAATATGAGCGTGATGGCTTCCAGGTGACATTTCAGGATGCACCGAAAATGCACGTTAACCTTTCCAGGTGATCTTAATTCAACCTTCTCTAAATATTTCTAATCGTTAAATGTGTTTGTGCTCTTTGCATGGCTTGCTGTTCGCTAACTAGGAGCTAAAGGGCAAAAGTGACAAGATGTTTAATCCAGGACTTGGACCATAAATTTGTATTACAGTCCTATTGATCCTAGGGTGAAATGTTGACATTGTGAGGCTTCAAAAGAGATGTAAGAGCCATACTGACTTTCAGGGACAGCGGTTACTACAATGGACAGCTTATCGTGTTATCAGGTTACCATTATTGGCGCATGAAAGGATTGAGATCATCCGAAAGTGTCAAATGTCAATATCCCTTTTTTCAAAATCTCAAGCGTCCCGCTCATTTCTTTGGCTCTTTCAGTGCCCGCCCCTTTAAAAGTCCATTTCATGCGTGCCTCAATATGGCCTTTCGAATGGGCTCCGATTCCGCTGCGGCGTGAACTAAGGGCCATTGCTTTATATTAACAGTGCGCCACACAAGTGGAGCAGGCGCGGTTTCATTACAGTATTTTCCAGCAGCGCTGTCATCACACAGTCGGTGAATTGCCACCCCCGCCCCACCTCTTTGTGATGGAATAGCGTGCACTTGTTACCCTGGCGCGATCCTTTAGGGAATCTGGGCCACGATGTCCATATTAAGGCCCATTAACAAAAGGCTCCTCTTTTCCATGCCTATACATTTTCTTCCCCGCGGCGGTGAAAAAGGGGGGAGATAATGTTACGTTCTAATGAGCCGCGGACCTCACACACTCTCGCTTGTTCTGCCTCGGTGGAATCCAGGCCACTTGCAGCCGGGACACGCAAACGCACGCGCGGCGGTCATAATATTAGGCACACCTGCTAATGAGATCCGATACGAGCGCGGCGGTTTCGAATGAGAGCATGCTAACGGCAAAATGAGATTCTCTCGTGTTGAATATGTTGTGTGGGCTCATGAAATGTTTCCGGGGGTGTGGGGTGGGGGTTGCATCTTTCGGCAACTCTTGACAAATTGAGAGTACAAGCAGTACTACGATGAGTTCCATACGAGTGTAATGAAACGTGGCAGAGGCACTCTGGCCCAAAAAAAAAAAAAAAAAGCCTTTTATTTTTTCAACCCGTCCCTTTTGGCTCCTTAGGAGCTGAAAAAATAGGCTTGCTCATAATGGATCTTTTTCGTACCTGGACACACGGAGTCAAGTGGACCTCTCAGGGTTCTTTCGGAGTCACTCAGGCACATGACAGCTCCTGCAGGGGAGACGCGGTGAATGAAAGCGTGAGCACAATGCCTAAATGCTGCGCAAGGACTGGAAACAAACAAGTGAGATCATATATGAACGATGAATTTATTTCGAGTAGTCGTACGAGTATTTCGGAGCATATAATCAAGAGGAATGGTCATGCAGAACAATGTCATGGTCCCGTTTGGTCTGCTTGAAGCCAGTGAGGTTGCCCCCTGCTGGGCTTTTAGCGGATGCGCGTCTCATTATTTTTTTTTCATTTGTTGTAGGAAAAAAATTTAAAATAAAAAAGTCAAGCATCCTTGCATTTTGACAAAACAACGTCCCAAAAGTCTTGCATGCATGCATTTGGGTGGCATTGTCCCTCCAAAATCACAATTTTTTTGGTTCAGTCATTCAAATTGCGTCGTCATCAAGTGCGAGCCATTTTCATCACTTCAGACCGGACAATAATTTGTTAAGCTTCCATTTCGGAAAAAGAAAAACAAAAATAAAACTGCTTCATTTCAATCGGTAGGTTATTTACCATTTGGGCCAAACGACGCAAAGTACAACCGTGATGCGGAGGGCTAGAGCAGCTGGCGAGACAAATAACAGCGCCGCCGTAGGGCAGAGCATCTCAGGTCATGATGCAAAGTTTGGCCTTCGCTCTCGGCCTTCCTTTGCAAGTCGAGGAGGCAAAATAAATCAATGAGGCCGCTGCTCGCGCTTTCACGATTCGGCTGTGCAGCTGTGCTCCGAACAGCGGCGGGAGAAGACATGTTGGCGGACCACCATGAGGAAAATGAGTCACTGGACCCTTGGGTGGGTGTCTTTCTTTTGCAACCAACCGCGGAAATGAGGGAACACCTGAAGTTGGTCTGTCTAATCCTTCAGAAGGAGTTCCAAAAACCAGTTTGACCTCTTGGCTTGTTGTTTTTTTTTTTAGCTGAACTGTTGTGAAAAGTTATAATGGGTCGGACATATTGGAAACGGAAACTTGGACACGGAAGCCACTTTGTGAAAAGTTAGTTATCAGTGGACACTGAATTAGGCACACCTTGTGAACACCTCAAATTACAATCACAATAATAAACATTTTTAAATGAATACCTGGGCAGAGGCATCCCTAATGTAGCAAATACACGCATCTACGACCGTATTTTCCGCACTATAAGGCGCACCTAAAAGTATTCCATTTTCTCAAAAGCCAACAGTGCGCCTTATACTCCGATGCGCCTTCTATATGGATTAATATTCTGATTTCTTGGCCTTGGTTACAGCTGCAGCGGTTGTGAAAGATCTATATCAATAATTGTGTTGTATTGTGTTGTATTCCCTTTAGCATAGCTCCATCTAGTGGATGCATAACGCAACCGCATCTACTATTGTAGCGTCTGTTCTTTGCGCCTTATAACGCGGTGCGCCCTATATATGAACACCGTTTTAAAATCGTCCATTCATCAAAGGTGCGCCATATACTCCCAAGCGCCTTGTATTGCGGAAAATACGGTAATTCTATTTGATGGATTTTATTCAACACTTAATCTGACCTGTCTTGTTGTTGCAGCGTTGGTGGTGAGGTTTTTGACTCGACGCTTCATCTGGGAGTACGACCCAACCCTTGGTAAGAGATTCCTATGAGGGGTAAAAAAAAAAAAAAATCCAATACGTTTTAATTGCACAGTCATTTGCAGTTTATTTTCGTCATTAAAAAAGTCTCTTCAGTGCCTCTCAGTGTGCTATTCATGCCAATTAAAGTCTGCCAGTTTATGTATTCATGCAAAAACATAAAAACACAGAAACTATAATAATCCCACGTAAGGCATCGGTGGCAGGATTTCATCGTAAAGTCATCCCTATCGCAGTCACAAAAAGAACTCCGGTGTGGACTGCAAGTGCTTCCCACAAGAGCAAAAGAGCGGAATGGGAATCAGAGCACTTTGGAGGGTGTCCAAACATGCTGTCAGTAAATCAGCGCGCATGTTGAGTGCTGGCCTGATGAATTCATGATTACGGGGAGCGCTTGCGTTTGGCTTTCTGGGGGGAGCAACGCAGATCATCTCTCCCATTAAGCACGCTGCCTGGATGTTGATCCAAATTAGCACATATTTCAGTGTTGCCATTGCGCGTTCGCTGCCAGGAGAAACGAAGGCACCAATGTCTGAACTCATTTATGCAACCTTCAACTGCGCACACAAACATGAAAACAAAGCAGCGACGGCTTGTGGGGGTTATTCCGCGACAGTGTCCCTGAGACAGATGAACATTTACAATTGCATCAAAGAGAGCAACAACGATCTGAAATAACCACGTTGGCCAATCGTTATTGAACCGGGTCACATCATTGACATTCGGGAATTTTTTTTTTTTTTTTATGGCACAGCACCAAATAAAAATATCACAAAATGTATCCGGTGCCGTTGAAACAACTCCCAATTGAACTTTCTCAAGCTATTCTTGGTAGATTCTCTAACGTGCCACGTGATGCGGCCAATGCGTCGCCTTGATCGGAAAGTAATTGGTGTCAAGGAAATACCGTATTTTCCACACTAAAAGGCGCATTGGATTGTGAGGCGCACCTTCAATGAATGGACTAATTTTTTTCAACGCACCGCATTATCAGACGCAATCTACAATGCATCCACTAGATGGAGTTAGGCTCAAGGAAACACCAAAGGAACGATCAGATGTCAGTAAAACTTATTTAATAAAGCAGACACAGTTCACTTAACCAACAGCAAGTTATAAGATTGACTCGTTCACGTTAAACTCTCTTGCCGCTGCTCTATTTCCGTGTTCAACTGCGTAACCTGATATCCTTAAGTTTGAACTGCGTTGTCAGCATGTCTCGAGCAAGGACCCATTTTGGGGTCGAAATATTACCGTAATGACCATATACAAGTCGCATCGGATTTTAAGGCGCGCTGTGAGCTTTTAAGAAAATGGAAGGCTTTTAGGTGCGCCTTTTAGTGCGGAAAATACGGTATGTAGAAGTGACACATCCCGACTGATGTACACGCACTCATTTGGGGGAAATTCATCATTCATATTGTAAAATGAATCTTGAAAAGGTTTGGGGATCAGACTTTGTCTCACCGGGCAGTGAGAGTTCACTCGCACAAAGATGGTGGCGGCACGTCAGGAAAAACGGCGGGCGCTGTCAGCAGCCGACAGAGTGATAGCGCTAGAAATAGGCTCGTCTCGCAGGACCCCAACCCTCAGACTCCTTCACAGCCTCGGGCCAAACAAATAAATCCCCACGCCGCCGCTGATGCCGCCTCAAACTGACGTCATTTGAGAAAAAGCACCTGGGATTCCGAAAAGGGCGACCATGCCGAGACTTGAGCCGTTTTTAAACTACATTTTGATAACACCGGCAACATGACAACAATCTTGACATGATTCTTTTAACCCTTTGAGGGACAGCGGTCACGACAGTGGACAGCTGATCATGTGATCAGGTTACGTGAAAGGGTTAAGCTCCAATTCCGCAGCGTCCGATCGTTACATAACGTTCCTTGAGTGGGTTAGTACACACGTGGGGACGAGTCTTTGCATTTGGCTGTTTGGATCGCCTCTCGCCACTCAAGCTTAAGACAGGCGGTCCATTAAAGAGACGAGCCCTTGAAGCCCACTGGAAGCTGTTTAAAGTTGTTGGCCAGGCGAAGAGAATGGCGGAGTGTTTTAGTTTTCAGATCTTTCTCTTCAAAGTCCTGGAACTCAAATGGTGGGGTTGGGGGATGGGTGGTAAAAGTGGACGGATGCTGGAAGTCCCTGGTGGATGCTAGCAAAGTTGAAGTTCGCGTCATTCGACTGGAATTCTGTTATGTTTCGTTCAAGTGGCTATTCTCTCTGTTTGGAAATCCTCTTCAGTCCAAAATTTTGACTCGGCATGATATTTTGGATGACCCTGGAGGAGGAACGAAAAAAAACAAAAAACAAAGGCTGATGCGGAAATTATTTTCTTTGTTCCAATACCAATTGCATGACGCACTTTAGCCGCTCAGGACAACAAATATGAGAGTATAATCACAAAGAGGAAAAACACTGTCCAAATCCCCCCCACCCCCAGTTGAGCTATTTTACGCCAAATCCCGGAAACATTCTCGAGATTACAAGGCGACCACTGTTTGTACAGATGTGGTTTTACAAGAGGGGTGGGGGGGGGCGTTCAATTCAAGCAGATAGCTTGAAGTTAAGAACAGGGAGACCTGCTTCTTTGTACAGGCCAGAAGTGAGGATGCGGTTATTGCACATCACCGGGAACAGGACGACGTGGGGTTTATCTTGAATTGCATGAAAAGGGAAAAAAAAAAAAATAAGATGCATTGTTTGTGCCATACAGAATCCACCTATCGCCATCAAGCCAATATCGATGATGAGGTTGTCACCATGGAGATACTGGACACGGCAGGCCAGGTGAGATTATCGTCCCTGATATACTGGAAACTATTTATCAATTAACTCATTCAGTACCAGCCAATTCTAGACCAAGTCTGAAAAGACGTTTAAAAACGTCTTTGGGAGTGAATGAGTTAAATGCATCATTATTAAAAAAAAAATCCATCTTAATATCGTCTTCCTCGTGCCTCGTCCTCAGGAGGACAACCAGCAGAGGGAAGGTCACATGCGTTGGGGCGACGGTTTCTTCCTCGTGTACGACATCACCGACCGAGGAAGCTTCGAGGACGTGGCGCCGCTCAGGAGTCTTCTCGAAGAGGTCAAGAAGCCCAAGAACGTGCCCTTGGTCCTGGTGGGCAACAAGTGCGACCTGGACCACGTGCGGCAGGTGACCACCGAAGAGGGCGAGCGCCTGGCCGCCGAAATGTCCTGCGCCTTCTACGAGTGCTCGGCGTGCGCCGACGAGGGCGGCGCCGTGGCCGAGGCCTTTCACGAGCTGTGTCGCGAGGTGCGGCGGCGCAAGGCCGTGCAGGGCAAGGCCAGACGCCGCAGCTCCACCACGCACGTCAAGCAGGCCATCAACAAGATGCTGACCAAGATCAGCAGCTAAGGGAGACTGCCGGGAAAAAGCCGCGAGAGGCAAATTAAGACGGGGAAAAACGTTTCTCATGTACAGTAAATGTTCACTGTTGATTGTCTCCCAAATGGACTGGATGGGACTGCACGAGGTACTCATCTGTCACCAAAAAGTGCAATATATCATGCCTTTGGCGCACAATCTCTGCAAATGTCCAATCACCATGAACCCATTAGAGACGATGACATCCCGAGAGATGGAAATGGACCGCGATTGTATCCCGCTTCTGACTGCAGGTAGCTCATATTGTCACCTCATGGATTCATTCTTGCTCACCCGTTCGTCTCCATTTCGCTCGATAAGCGAGTCAGTGCGTAATTCCGATTGGGCGCTCATGACAACCAGGCAGACAGATGGGTCGTTCGCGCTCCGTGTCGTATCTGTGGGAAATAGTCGTAGACAGGATGTGTGTGTAAAGTGTTACGTCATCTGGGGGTTGATTAAAAATCAAACGGTGTGATTGTCAATCCAAAGAAAGACCTCGTCGTCTGTCACTTGCCTGCCTCTTGATTAGATGAACTCGAGTTAAAAACAGTGGTGCCTTCAGAGACGAACGACCTGACTTAAGACTTTTGGAGATTCGAAAAATGCTGTTGTTCGGATCCTTAAAAAAAAAAAAAAAAGACTTGAAGTGCACTCAACTTGCTTATGGAGCTGCAGTTACTATTTATTTTTAATCATTGATGAAACTGTCAATTAATTTTTCAATTCATCACATCGGAACGAAAAAAAAAAATTCCATTTGCCTTCTCCCAAAATTATTTATTCATATTTTATTTTATCCAGAACTATTCTTCCTGAAGCTTACTGAGGAGTTGTTACCGTCTCATTGTATGTCTTGTCTTATACCGCCACCAGGTGACCAAGGCACGCGCGCCAGAAGGAGCTGCAACATTCAGCAAATTAATCGTGAGGCACATACAGGATGCTGATGCCCCCACGGAAAAAAAAATAACGAATCATTTAATTTAATAATTAATAATTACGTAATTTTGGGCAGGCTGGAACACTTTAATGGCATTTCCATTCATTTCAATGGGGAAAGACGATTTGAGAAGGCTTCAAGTCACAAGCATGAATTCGCGGGACAATATCGACGCTTGTATTGAAAAGGCACCACTGTATGTCGTGTCGGAAATCGAACCAAACCTCAGGATGTCCCGAACCTGCGACAAGAAACAATCGCGTCCATACTAACATGCACGCTCCAAGGGGATGTTGATCTAACTCTTCGACGGTATTCGACAGTGTGTAAGCCTTAAGCACTGCTGCTGCATCTTAGCCGACATGTACAGTGAACGTATGTATTAAACCCATGTGTGTGTGTTTTTTTCCAGTATGTGACCTGTCTACCTGTCTAAATGATAATTAACAATTAAAAATGAAATGCACTGCACACTGCTATCTCGCCGCGGACATTTTTTTTTACATGAGTGTGATTGTCACTTGTAGGTGCTCGTGGCGAATTTGAGGGCAGCTGAGGAGAAAAATAAATAAATAAATAAAACGGGTGTTGTGAAATATCACATTTACATAACAGCACCCCCACGACCACCACCACTTCATGTTTAGTGCCCTTAGCTAATTAGCAACGTAAGGTAAGGCAAATATTTTGACATTTATGTCTCTGGGGAAATGCTGAATGAACTCTCACCACCCACATAAACTGTTTGCACAATTTACAAAGCTGAGGAAATGGTCATTTTTGTTTGGACTCAACCTCATCCATTTATACTGCGATTACAATTTAATATGTGATTTTTTTTTCTTCAAGGTCCTCTTCCGATTTATTATTATTTATCGATTTATTTATTTATCCCAACAAAGGCAATAGAAGCATCTGTTACATTGATGAATGATTTATTTTACAAAAAAATATTTAGGTCTCATTGGCTTGTGCCGGAATAAAGACAAAGGGAGCTATGATGACGGTTTGTCTATCTACCGTATTTTCCGCACTATAAGGTGCACCTAATAGCATTTCAATTTCTCAAAAGCAGACAGTGCGCCTTCCAAATGGATCAATATTCGGATTTCTTGGAAGTAGTATTTTAAATGTTCTGTAGAGCGTTTTGTTACAGCTGGGGCGGTTGTGAAAGCTCGATAGAAATAAAGCTGTATTGTATTGTATTGTATTGCCTTTAGCGTTGCTCATCAAGTGGAAGCATAAGGCAACCGCGGCCACTATTCTAGCTTCTATTCTATGTGCTTTATAATGCGGTGCGCCCTATATATGAAAATAGTTTTAAAATAGGCCATTCATTGAAGGTGCACCTTATACTCCGAAGCACCTTATACCACGGAAAATACGGTACTTCCATTTAAGTTGTTAACTTTGAATTGCAGCTGTTGCGATTCCAAAACTCCATTCTACTACATTGCGATGTCGATTCGAATTTGATGAATTGTTCAGCCCTAATTTTCACTCATTGGTACAATGAATTGTTCAGCCCTAATTTTCACTCATTGGTACAATAGCAGCTGGAACTTCAATACAGACCGGGTAGCCGGAAACTTACAGCATCCAACGCAAACTACAGAATGTTTGGTGATATCAAACCACAATTACCTTACCCGTAATTAAATTCCACCAACTTTCTCCAAATTAGCTAAATAGACCTCCCGGACAGTGCCAATGACGATTTTGTTATTTCTAAATATCCACAGATGGCCCAAAAGCACACAGAGACAAAATCATCAAGTGACGAATGAGTAAAAGAACTCTCCACCAAAGTTGTCATTGGCGTCATGCTTTGTGACTTTCGGCTTGTGTGTACTTCGCACAGTGGTCACGGCTGACGTCACGAGAGGGGAGATGAGGAGGAAGTTGGGTTTGTTATGGATGCTGTGCTGTCCTCTTTTGGTCGTTGATTTGATTTTTTTGGGGTTTTTGTTTGTTTGTTTTCTGGTAACGAGACCCTCATTGTAGCGTTACCATGACGCTGAATAAAGAAAAGTAGATTGATGATGTTGAATGCGTCACAGTGGCATGAATGTCACAGTGCCAGAGTTAAAAAAAAACAAACAAAAAAAAATGGCACTGCATTACATTCACAGGACGAGCCAGACGTGTGGGATGTGTCTATTTGCTGGACGCAACCATCACTCTGCGAATCTCATTAGCGTCTTCCGGGGAAAACAAATGTCTCCAGTGTGCACGTAACTCTCTCTTGTGTCCTCGCAAATGATTCATCTGGCCGTACTTCCTGTTTGTATAAGCGCTCATGGGTAAAAGTAGCTCGAGCCGATTTGGGCACACGGTGATAAACAACCATGAGAGCGCAATGATGGACGGACGGCGGGAGATTGGGAAAACAGCGCAAATAGTTTTAACGCGCAGACAAAGTAATCCCAGGAAGATGGTAAAAGTTCTGTCCTGTGGCGCAGATTTTTTTTTTTTTTTTTTTAATGCTTCCCGCTTGATGGCATTTTTTTCCATTATGAGACCGAAAGAATGGAATTTGAGTTTCCTAGCGAAAGGGAGCTAAAAGCCCTGCAGAGAGGAGTAATGTTCCCCTCATGAACATCGACATGGTCCTTTTTTTTCAGCTCTTACAAACAACACGTCGTTCTTCTTTTAGCAGCTGACAACATGTTTAAGTTGAGTTTACTTCCACCGCATCACTTTAGGAGACAACCTGATCTATTTGAGTTAAAGGTCGCCATTGCGAAGATGATTTAAATTATTATTATTTTTTTTTTTGTGGGTCTCGAAAGCGGATGACATTTTTCTTTGGAACATGGTGTGCAGTTGTACTGGAGATTGCATAATGAGAATTTAAAAAAAAAAAGATTTTGTCTTCACTTTTGACTTTTTTTGGGGGGTCAAATGGTTGCTGCAACTCTCCGACAGTATTAATGCGAAACTTCAAAACTAAATTAATGACGCTCATCAAAGTTTGCTCATTCTCACTCTTCTCAACAATTCACTGACGTGTAACACTCTTTCCATAACTCTCTGCAAGTGTTTCCATTTTCAAAGGATCACTTCCACGAAACGCCTTAGGGAGTCACAATGTCCCATAACGGGTGAACTAACACATGTAGACGGAAAGTATAACAGCACGACCAGGCATATATTCTTTATCCTTTATCCGAATCGATCAAACGACACTGCGGCTTGCTTCCCCTGTGACCGTCTCTTTCGTCTGCGTTGTACTGCCCCCCGGTGGCCAACGTGCGTACATTAACAGGAGTAGCAAAATTTCACATGACTTGAAACACTTAATGTGAAAGTAATGGGTACATTCTTGACATTCTTCTGTACCAGGCCATTACCGCATGATTTTATAAACAACAACATTATAAGGTGCTATTTTACAAGTTTTCCATTCATTTAACAAATTTACCTCATATGTCACCATTTCTAATTTTGGAACATGAATGGAAAGTCTGATGCAACTTTTTTCAGACTCGACTGCTTTTTACTCTTTTTTTTTTTCATAGTGTACGTCTAAGAGGCATGATAGTTTCCATAGCAACCAAACTATTCCAGTAAAGGAGGCAGGTCGAAGACTCACAGGTGACGAGAACTCCATGCTCCCATTTAACTGTATAAAAGCAAAGTGGAAGATAAATCTGCACTCGCCAGGTGCACCTCCATACAGTTTTTAACCCCCCCACCTTGAAATGTCACCAATCATTTTTGACTTTCAACAAACACGATTTTTCCCCCCCATTTTGGATCCCACCAAATAATTTGTCTGTTGCTAAGAAACGAGATGAAACATTGTCCCGTGGCTCACGGATGATGCAGATGACGATGATAATGATGCGGTGTCAAAATTGTTTGGGCAGCGCAAACAGGGGGGAACGTGTGTGTCACGGAGTGAGTAACCTTGATGCATTCAACGCCACCCGCACTTGTGCAACGTCAAACAGTCTTGGAGGACTTACATAACTATTGTGTCGCCGAGAAAAATAAAAGTTGAAGGACACTTGGGAGCGCGCGGTCCTCCGCGATGCCAAACAATCCAAACGCGGATACGCAACGTGAAAGCTCGCCAGCCCGAATGTTGTCCTTGTCGAAAGAGATGCAAAAAAAACAAAACAAAAATGCGAGCGTGAGGGCGTGTCGGAACGCACCAACGCAGACGGACGGAGGAGTCTGCAGGTTGGCCGTGTTTACAGGAGTGGCGCCTGCGGGCAGGCCGGGACCTGCGGCACCATTTGGACATTCCAACCTTGACAATGGCAGAAGAATCACAGTAACGGGGAGATTAGCATCGGGCCGTCAATACAAGTGGTCTGGTATGTAAGGAGAACAAGTGCGAACAGCGGGATGGCAGATGACGAGATACAAGAGTAGGGGGAGTGGGGCGGGGGTGAAAAGAAGTGTTTTTGCAAGCCGTCCGAGGTACACTGAGTCGCATCAAGCAAGTTCATCACGACGGAGATCAAGGCTAACGTTCATGTTTTGAAGTGAATAGCATGTTCGAATGGGAAATTCTAGCAGCTCTATTTCTCAGCAATTAGTCCTGTCCGAAAGAAGCCGAGCATTCGGCGAATAGATGTACGGCATCTCAGACGCGGAGTTAGAAAACAAAAAAAATGCATTTGACATAATTTGTATGACGCATAAATAATGTTCCGGCGATGAACCCGAGAAAAATGGGAAAAATGTGCGTACTTGGAAAATCATAACTGGGTTTAAGTATAAATATTTTTATGATAACACATGCACAGTTCTGTAATAAAAATTATAGTCGCCATTTTTTATTTTTTTAAACTCCACAAGTTCTGCGATCTTAACCCGGATGTCGTCCTCTTTTTCCATCCTGTTAGGCTAAACAGTGCTAAAAGTAGACCGCGTTTTAACCCTTTCATGCACCCCGTAACCCGATCACATGATAAGCCGTTCACTGTAGTCACCGCTGTCCCTCAAAGGGGTTCAAAATCACTTGTTTGATTTCATTGAAGGAGGGCAACGTTTCTTTCTGATGAGCCGACAGCTTCGCTAAAAATTTGCCGATTCGTAGAGGAAGGGCCAATTTGAATGGAACATTTCCATTCTGTCAGGAAACTATTACAGACTAGTACAAAGTTCCAGAAATTTACACGTCATCCATCTGATATGTTTAAAACCTCACATAATTATTCCGCCGCCCCCTCACTCCCCCGAGTCATCACGCTGCAAAGAATGACTCTGTTACAAATGCACGACTTTATTAAACTGATCTGATAGTGGATCTCATTTGGTGTACCTAATGATGTGGCCGTTCAGGCATGACGTTATCACAAACGCGGAAACGGGGAAAAAAAAAACCACGTTTATTTCACATCTTGAGGTGCAGCACGCGAAAGGAGTCACGCCAACAGGAATAAAATACAGTCGATGAAGTACTTTTTTTTTTCTGCGTTTGCTATTTGATGGCACGTTGAAAGCCAAAGTGGGAATTCGAGGCTTCTTTTAGAATGCCTATAAATGGAGAAAACATTTCCACATCTCCCACGTGTGAAGTTCTGCGGATGACATGCGGTATATAAAAGCGCAACCCGTAGCCAGGTGTTGTAAAAAAAATAAAATAAAAGGTTTTACTTTTTAATAACACAAGTCTGAAATGTTGGGATAAAATTTTACAGAAGAAAAAAAAAACAATCGTTGGAAATTACACACGAGATGCATAGCACTTCTCACAGGCAAGCACACGTGGACGACCACACCGTAGGCACACTAGTAAGATTGGTATTCATGCCACATTGACACCAATATACAGAAGAAGAAGAATACACCGAAAAAGCACCACGTGATACCCATCCAGGATTCACCGGAGACAAAGGGAAGGCGGCGGAGGGACTATTGTGCAACTACAATGACTACAATTTTGCTCGTCGACAAATGTCCTCGCACATGGGGCGAGGTTACGGTTTTTTTTTTTTTTTGGTAAGTCTCTGCGGCTGCATATCTCATCAGTGCGTCACTTCAACACATCCAAAATTTGCTAATCTTGGGATAAGTTGGGACACCGGTCAAATCAATCAATTTGGATTTGAGTCATCTTCCATCATGTGTCATTATCATGTCAAGAAATTGATTTCCCGGAAACGAATCCGGTGGCATCCATTAGTTGCCATGGTGAGGCCAAGGGCTGCTGATGTAAACAGTTATAAGTCATTCTAATGACTGCTAATGAAGAAATGTGTCATCCGTTTAAACATTTCTAATGGATCGAATGGAGCAACGGTGGTTGCTGTCAATTCAGATCCAACTCGCCGGCTGTCGAAACAAAACGGGAACGTCAACTGGCGATGTAAAATAAAGAGTAGTGAATGGCGCCAAACTAAAAAAAATGTAAGTGGCCTAAAAATGACTTTAAATACTGTATTGGCCCGAATATAAGACGGTGTTTTTTGCTTTGAAATAAGACTGAAAAAGTGGGGGTCGTCTTATATTCGGGGTCTAGATATTATACCCATTCACGACACTAGGTGGCGCCAGATATCATTGAAGGGAATGCTAAAATTGACTCCCCAGGCCAAAGTGAACCCGTCACGAAGAATAAAAATAAAAATAGCAGTAGCACGAAGAAGAAAAAATAAAAAAATAGCTGTAAGAAAGAAAAGAGAAGAAAATAATAGAAGAGATAACAGAAAATGGAGAAATGTAGCGACAATCTGGAGAAAAGTGGGTCGAAAATTGGCCAGGTTAACCGGCAGCTAAGGAGAAGTTATGATGTAATTTACATTTCAAAAACCAGAAGCCATTCATGTATGAATGTGATTGCACTTTAGTTTACATATTTAAATGTTCAGATAATAATTTTTGAATAAGGCAAAATAACACGCTTTTTTTTCTCAAATATATTGTTATAATCATTTGTTTCAGATGTACTGTAATTATTTTCTGTATAAAAATTAATTTGGTGTTCAAAAAGTCTTTTTTCAAACTTGAGTCTTGAAAAAGAGAGGGTCGTCTTATAATCAGGGCCGTCTTATATTCGGGCCACACCCACAGCTAGATAGCGGCAGCAAATGAACAGCACCCCCCCCCCCCCCCCCCCCCCCCACCCCCCC